>JAOWBJ010133549.1:0-12819 GCA_028566335.1 Monarda citriodora | reverse complement strand
CTTTTATAAATAAATATTTATTTTCCACGTAAGCGAGGAAAATCTCGGTTCTAGGGAATCGGGAAGGTTCTGAAAATACGGGCCCTTACACCGGATATACCAGAGTGAATAGTACTACGTCACTCGTACCGAAGCCGGAATGAGCCGATTGGCATCTCTTGTACTGGAGCCGGAGTGAGTTGTAGTGAGCTTGATTCGGTTTGAGAGCTCTGGACCGGAGTGCATTACCGAATTGCCCTTGTTGATGGGTTGGACCGATTCTCTCGAGCCTGTGTTGTTAAGTGGGCCAAATCAAATGGGCCTCTCCATTGGGCTCGAGGGGTTTTGGGCCATATCCCATCACTACCCCTCCCAAAAAGTGAGGTAATGCCGCAGGACATTTCTCGTCAGGTATGACGGAGTCTTAGTCACTTCGGGAATTTTGGGCAGTCCGGGATTGTTGGACAGTTCCTTGAGCAGGCATTCGGTCTGCGGAATATTTCGGTATCGTTAAGCACTTTGAACTTGGATAAGCCGGAATGGTTGGGCACATCGGTATGGCCAGAGTCGAGACAACGCCGATGTGTACTAGCGTACATTGTACGTTTCCGCATTTAATACGACAATTCGAATCACGAAAAAGCGGGATACGAATCGGCACATTGGTTTTGGATAAAACACTATTTCTTCTTCATTTCAAACTTTTTCCCACCGTCTCTCTTGCACAAACACTTTACAAATTTCAAGCGTTTTTCACCGGAAACTATAGAAATATCCCAGAATTTACGCCGTGACCCGCTTCGCTTGAAAACAAGTAAGTTATGTCTTCATCTTCGAGTTTTATGTCGGGTAGTGATGGGGAGGATTGTAGGATGATAGAGGTACCACAACCCAGTACCAGTGGCCGGACAAAGGCGGTGTTGACGCCTGTTAGTCATTTTCGGTCATGTCTTATCGATGAAATAGTAACAACTCTGTATCATTGCTATGATTTTCCAGGGGGACTGTAATTTTTCCCTGTAGGGATGATAGGGCGGATTTTCTAGAGGAGGGTTACGAATCTGTGTACGAAGCCTGCTTAGAGTGCGGGCTTCGGTTTCTGTTACATTCGATTTTTGTAGAATTGTTGGATAGGTTTAGGCTACCCCTGGGTCAAGTGACTTCGAACTTTTGGAGGCACTTAACTGCCTTAGCTGCCGAAGTGAAAAAAACTGGAAACGAACTGACCTTAGACTTAATGCTAAGGTTTTTTCAGTTTAAGAGGAAGGAGTCCTAGTTTTACTTGACCCCTATTAATAACTTTAAGGCCAAAACCAAGACAAAGTGGCCGAAGTGGCAGACCCGGTTTTTCTTTTACAATAGGACCGGGGCCACCAAATTCGACTGGGTTGTGTTCGTAGTGCATCATCCTCCGAGTGTACCCTTAGGCGAGCTCGAAGACACAATCAAGAAAATTCCGATGGTAACACTAGTATACCCGGAGTCCGAGCTCGTCCGGGGCGTAATAGATTTATCATCTAGCAATGATGATAATACTGAGGGTGAGGGTTGTTTCGGTCTTGTGTTGCATCTTTTTAATAAATCCTTGTGTACTTCTTTGTCCTTGCCTGTAGTGAGCATGCTGAAGCAATTTAGTGGTTCTTCGGCCGAGAAGAAGGGGCCGAAGAGGACGAAGTCCACGGAGGTGGCTGCTACTGCCAAGGAAATGAAGAAGCGGAAAATTGCCTCCGGGGCCACACTGCCTCTTACTGCTCTGGTGCCGAAGCCAATCTCATCCTCTTCTGCCTCTTCCGAGAGGATTCAGTATGAGGGGCGAAAAAATATCTTTAAGTCTGCTGCTCCCCCACTGCCCCGACTGGAAGAACTGCCAGTGGCTTCCATCTTCGGGGGCCCTGTTGCTGAGGCCTTGACGTGGCCGGAGAATATCGTCGAGGTACTGTACTTTGGTTAAAAAGATTATCATTCTGGAACTGCAAAATTATTTGTTGACGAAGTCCTAACTTTTTCTTCTTTTGAAAAAACTGGAGGCGATGTCCGGAATCTTGGCGGCCGAACTGCAGAAAAGTGTCGTGGATTACCGGAGGTTCGAACAGTCCTTGGCTCGGGCCAAGGACACTGCGTTCAAGGCCAAGGATGATGCTGCCAAAAATGCATCTGAGGCTAGTGCTTTTGAGGCGGCCTTGGGCCGTGCTACGGAAAAGGTAGCTACCGCTGAGGCCGAAGTGCGGACGGCGAGGTCGGAAGCCGAAGTTTTGAAGACTCAGCTAGAGCTGCTGAACAAGCAGCGTGAACAAGAGGCGGCCTCCGTAGTCACGACTCAAGGTAAGTTTCTCCATGTATACACGAATAAACTTTTTGTGAGTTAGCAGTTCGTTGTGTTTGTTGGCGGACTCAGCTGGATCCTGAATGAGGGCAGCGACGCCGAGCCGGAGGTGGTGTTCTCGCTTTATGCTAGGGAGATTGCAGCGCGTCTCCAAATTTACCCCTCCTTGAGGCACTTGCAACGTATCCGGTTCCGCTTACTATCGAAGTGGTTCGTGCCTGCAGCACAGACCGCGATGAGCTGGTTGAAGGGCTCTTGGCGACAGTTGGTCCGATATCACCTGTGCCGGTGATGCCCGAAGCAGCGAATGAGGAGGAACCGAATGAGGAAGATGCGGAGCTCAATGAAGAGGAAGTGCCTCCTTCCCCTGCAAATGACATGATGTCCGGTGTTAGGAAAGAGGAGATGCCGAAGATCGAAGAGCCGAGGATTGAATAGAAGACCGGGGGTGACAACACCGAAGTATCATCACTCCCCCATTTATTTTTCTTTTTTAGTCTAGGCTCAATGAACTTGTACTTCGGCCTTGATGCCCGCTCTTTGTACTCCTCTTTTTGTCAATGAAGAAATTGAATTTTTTGCACTTCAACTTTTTTATTCCTCTGTTTTTATTTCTGTAGCCCACTGCTTCATTTCTAGTACCTTGGGATGTTGAACTGAAAGAGTTACTCCATATTCTTAACTCTAAGGAATTACTGATTCTGCACTGGAAGAAGCTTTACTCTTCGGCTTTAGACGAAGCAGAAGGCCGAGCTCGTGCAGATCAAATCAAATATGACGAAGCGGTGGCTCCTGCTGTTAAGCTTGTATCCACTTTGAAGAGTATGGAAGCTGAATTCAAAGTGTTTCATGAGGAGAAAACGGATTATGAAGATATTATCCGCCGAAGTGGCGGATTGACTATAACTGGAGTTGAGGCCGAAATGCAAAACATATGGAATCGTAGCCGTGAGATAAGGAGAGTTCATGGTTTGCATAGCAAAGAATACCAGACCAAAATCGACGCTCTTCGGTGCTTGTCAGGGTTATACAAGATATCTCCATTCGATACCCTGAATTAAAAGGTATCTTTAATAGGACTCCGGCTCCATCCATAAGAATCTAGTGGGAACCCGAGCATACCGAACAAGATCGCCAGGAAGACATGGCCACCGAGGTGGTAAGGTATCTCGATCTCGTAGCCAAGGAAAGCAACCTGTGGGCTCGACCTCACATAGAGGTAATGTTAAAGGAGTCGGAGCTGGTCGAGGGGCCTTTAAATTAGATGCATTCTGGCAAGCTAAAAAACTTGAAGACTTCGCGGAGAAGCGACTATATTGTAGCAAGCGAAAAGATCCTGCACCTTAGAATATAATGTAATAGATAATAGTATGTACGTTATACTTCAGATGTGCTTAATAAATTGTTTCTGTTTTGCCATTGTGAATTTATCACTTAGCTTATTTATAGAAGCGTATCTTATATCTTTAGTCTTCGGCTTTGATAAGGTATAGAACCTTTTGTACCGAAATGAATTTTGTCCTTATTTGGCGAATTTTATCGGTAGGATTGGAATTCCTTACGCGCGTTTGGTACTTGTACTTCGTTATGACGAAGTGCTTCATTTTTCCTTAGAACAAGATCATCCACTTGGAATTGCTGTGTTTTCACCCTTTGGTTGTAATATCGGGCTACTTGCTGCTTGTATTGGGCTTCTTTTATGAAGGCAAGTTCCCTCTTTTCTTCGGCTAGGTCGAGTTTGGCTCTGAGTCCCTCATCATTTGCTTCAGTTGAGAAGTTTAGCGTGTGAGGACTAGGCATGCTAATTTCGACCGGAATGACCGCTTTAGTGCCGTATACTAGGTTGTATGGTGTTTCGCCATTTGAGGTTATTGGGGTAGTTCTGTACGACCATAGGACTTGTGGGAGGTTTTCTACCCAAAGCCCCTTGGCTCGATCCAGTTGAGTTTTTAGTTCCTTTACTATGGTGCGATTTGTGACTTCGGTCTGACCATTCGCCTGAGGATGAGCGACCGAAGTGAAACGTTGTTGGATCTTCAACTCTTGGCACCATTCTTTAAACTTTTAATCCGTGAACTAGGTTCCATTGTTCGAGACAAGGACATGGGGTATACCGTAGCGACATACTATATTCTTCCAGACGAAGTCAAGGGCGTTTGCGCTTGTTATCTTTGCTAGGGGTTCGGCCTCGACCCACTTCATGAAGTAGTCTATCGCTACAATCAGGAATTGCATATGCCTCGGAGATTTTTCTAATGGTCCCACAATGTCTATGCCCCACTGCATAAAAGGGCATGGACTTTGCATGGTAGTGAGATCGGTCTGTGGCACTCTTGGAACATTGGGATGGACCTGGCACTTCGGACATTTCTTGACAAGGGTGACTGCGTCTTGGCCGAGGGTTGGCCAGTAATATCCCCACCTCATCACTTTTTTGTCTAAGGCTCGGGCTCCAATATGACTTCCACGTGATCCTTCATGGACTTCTCGTAGGACGTAATCCGTCTCGACCGGTCCTATGCACCGTAGCAACGGTCGTAGGTAGGACTTTCTGTAGAGGGTTCCTTGATGAAGTTCGTACCGAAGGGATTTACATAATATCTTCCTTGCTTTGAGCTTATCTTCCAGAAGCTATCCCTTGTCCAGATATTCAAGTATTGGAGTCATCCAGTTCGGTGAAGTTGTGACCATTTGCTCTTCGGTTGTAGCATCAATGTTTCTGTTTGATAATTCCTTCACCTCTGTACTTTGAGAAGATGCCAACTGACTTAGAATATCCGCTCGGCTGTTCTGTGCCCTTGGGATGCGATTTATCTGGAAATACGAGAAACTTTGTTGGAGATTTTGAACTTTTTCCAGATATTTTTTCATTTTTTTCCTCGGGCTTTACTTGGGTCGATTATGTGACCCACTACAACTTGTAAGTCATTGTGAATCTTGATGGACTAGATGTTGAGGCTTTGAGCTAATCGGAGTCCGGCAAGAAGTGCTTCGTACTATGCTTCATTGTTTGTGGTGGGAAATTTGTATTGAAGTGAATAGGTCACTTCGTGCCCATCCAGTGCAATGAGTAGTATACCAGCTCCGCTTCCGGTTTTGCAGGAGGCTCCATCCATATACCTTGTCCAACAATTTGGTGGTTCCTTTTCAGGAACCTTGGGTTCTTCTCTGCCATTTCAGTATCTGCAGGAGTGATTTGATCGAATTTGGCCTCAACCAAGAAATCGGTTAAGGCTTGCCCTATTATCGCCTTCCGGGGTAGATACTCGATGGAATGCTCTCCCAACTCAATCGCCCACTTTGCTATTCTTCTGGATGCTTCGGGCTTAGTTAGGACTTGCCGAAGTGGAAGGTCAGTGAGGACATGAATTATATCAGCGTAGAAGTATGGCCGCAACCTTCTTGCCGCATTCACCAAGACCGGTACTATCTTTTCCAAAGGCTAATACCGAGTCTTCGGACCTCGTAGAGCTCGGATTATGAAGTAAATAGGATGTTGCTGCCGACCGTCGTCTCGTACAAGTACTGCACTGATCGTTTCATCCGAAGCCGCTAGGTACAAAGAAGAGCTTCGGTTTCCTTTAGTACGAACAGTATAGGGAGTTCGGCTAAGTATCTCTTGAGTTCTTCAAAAGCTTACTTTTATGTTTCTCCCCACTCGAACTTTGGGGCTTTCTTCAATATTTTGAAGAAGGGTAACTACTTCTCGGCCGCTTGAGAGAGAAAAGGACTCAGTGTGGCTAAACATCCAGTTAATCTTTGCACGTCATGGATAGAATTCGGCATTGACATGTTTTGGATGACTTGGACTTTGGCCGGATTGGCCTTGAGTCCTTCTTTGGTTACCCAACATCCCAGAAATTTTCCGGAATCTAACTAGAATGTACATTTCTGAGGACTGAGCTTAAGATTAGCTTGCCGAAGTACATCGAGGGTCGTTTGTGTGAGTGTATGAAAATACACTAAGCTTATTTTTGGCAAATATGCAGTTAGGTTGGTTCCGCTGCAATTATCGCAAGTTACACTCTGCGAACAACCTGCTCTGCATCCAGTACGTGGAACGTAGAAGAACTGGATGAAGATCTTCAGCTGGAGATATTATTTAAGATCCAGTACGTGGAACGTAGAAGGACTCGACCATGGAGGAGGCGCCATTGGAACACCGAGACAGTGTGAGTGAGACAGTCGTTCCAAATCTGAGCAAACAACGGATGGCGGGGTTGTCAGACGTGCTCATAAGACAGACCAAAAAAGAAATGGCTATTTCTCGCATTACGTATACCGTGTAGTTCGATGTTGGGGTCTTAGGTTGTTGTGACGAGGCGTCGTACTCCTCGTCATGGACTCATGGGACCAGTGCCGATCTTGTGTTCGGCTAAGGAACCAGAGAAAATCCCCGCGATTCTCCTCGAGGAAACCTTTAACGGATTCGTCCGTAGGTCTGGTTGTGTGAACTGGGGCTCCATCCCTCGTTCGTAGGTCTGGTCTTTTTTCTCTTCTTCAGGATGATCGGGTTGCCATTCTTGTCCAGATCTTTGGGGACACATTCGGGGGTCGGATCTCTCGCCGGCTCTTTGCTCGATCTCCAAGGTGCTGCATCCTTGATGATGTCGTTGTTGCCATCCTTCGTCTTGGATATGGTTGATCACTTATGTCTCACCATAGTTGTTTGTTCGCTAGTTTATTAACACATCGTAAGTGCACGAGAGCTATTGTGTATAGGGAATCAAGGTCGTATCCACGGAGATTGTGTGTCCTAGTAATTACTACTTTCAATTTTTTTCCTCTATTTAAACTAACGAACTTGGATTTTAACTAAACTAAGTACGCAAATAAAAAAATAAAAGCAAAGGCAAAACGCAAATTGAATAAGAATCAAATAGGAGAAAAATATCCCAAGGCTTCGATTTCAATGAATAACTAACTTTGACTTCAATCAATTAACACAAGAACTCGACTCTTCTTAGAACAATCACAACAATAGCTAAACCTACTCCCGTAGTGAATAAACCGTATATCACATGCAAGTATTGTTGTCCCCAACAAACATCATATGCATGCAACTCCAAATAGCAAGATAAGATTAATTTTCTCACACAAGAGTACTTGTCCCCTCTCGGTTATTATGTAATGTATGTACTATGTTCTATATCATGTAATAATTTCCATCTCCCAAATTCAATTAACACATTGAATCATGCTCAAGTAATGGTCAGTTAACTAAACAAACAATCAA
The DNA here is from genome assembly GCA_028566335.1 of Monarda citriodora. NCBI lineage: Eukaryota > Viridiplantae > Streptophyta > Magnoliopsida > Lamiales > Lamiaceae > Monarda > Monarda citriodora. The sequence goes on along the minus strand of JAOWBJ010133549.1, from coordinate 5,281 downwards.
ACCAAGAACATAGAAAAGAAAGAGAATGTCATAATTGATTAATCAATCGAAGAACAAAGTCAATTATCCACCTACTCTCTAACCCTAGGATATAAAAGATTTAGCTACTCATAATTGAAATAAAATAAAAGAACTTCATTAAGAAAACCGTCAAAACGAAAAAAGTCCTGAACTCTTGAATCTTTGTCTTCAAATCTCATTAAGCTCAAGCAAAACCTAAAAACTATGAATATAAAACTTGATGCAAAATAAAAGATTGTTATGGTATGTCTCTTGTGTCTTAGAATACACACATATATAGGTGTGAATTAGGGTTTTTAACCTAAAGGAAAAGGAAATAACCAAATATATCTAAAATCTAATTTTCCCTTGATTAAGGCAAAATTCCTTCTTCATCGCAGCACCCCAGCGCTTGTGGCAGTTCCAGCGCTCGCTGGGTGTATCCACCTGACCTCTTTCGAGAGCTGCTTAGACAGCGACCGCTGGATTTGTAGCTTGTTGGACTTCGTCTCGTTTTCTCTTCTTCACTTCAATTTCCTCGATTATTACTCATTTTTCTTATATACTACTATAATTCATCCAAAATACACATAGGAGTATTAAACTTCAAAATATAACAAAATTGAAGTAAAAAAACATTCAAACATTGGATTTCTAGTATATAATCTACATCAATGAACCTTAAAAAGTGTAGAATATCCATGTTTATCATTGTTGCTTTCCTGTGAAAATTTGATCGTAAGTACAAATTTTCAGGTTCTCACAGACGGCGTCAGTGATCGATCTTATTTTCGTAGGAAAAATTGAACAGACGGGACAAGAACGTAAAAAAGAACACAAGGAATTTACGTGGTTCGATCTATTGAGATAGATCTACATCCACATAGCGAAAGTATGGATCTACATCCACATAGCGAAAGTATGGATGTTTACAAAGTCTTCTCTTATAAGGACTCTTGGGATTTACCTATATCTTTTATGATACATCTCTGAGTCTTCTATCTCTATTGAGCTTTATCTTGACTCCTTTGAGTTGTACTTGGTGAAGGAACTTGAGTTGTAGTCGATGAAGGAGTCTTTTTGGCTGAGCCCGAAGATGGCGTAGGCCGAGCTTGTCGTGGAGGCTCATTTATATTGGGTCTAGCGGTTGGGTCATACCCGATCAAATGTATTTCGCAATTTTGAAAAGAAAAAAAAAATTGAATTCCGTTACATTACTATAGATCGCGTGCAATTGAGTTTGACATGGAATCGTGCATTCATATCTTGATCTAGAATAATTTGAGGGCCTTCTCTCTAGTGAATATAGAAAACTATGTATACAGCTGCCAAATCTGGTAGTTTTGATTATACTGAAGCATTTAAATCGAGCAATAGTAGAAAAAGGAAAGTGGCTGCACGGAGCACGTATATTTTTTTTTAATAGAGATAATGAATTCAGTGACTTCACTTCCTCATGGCCTATAAATATAAGAGGAGGGAGTATTTTAGAAGAAGCAAGCCTAAGAAATGGCGACGAAGAAGCCTCACGCAATAATGGTGTGTGCCCACGTACAAGGCCACATAAACCCCTTCATCAACCTCGCCACCAAACTTGCTTCAAAGGGCTTCTCCATCACTTTCGCCCTCCTCGAATCCACTCACCACCGAATCTCCAAATCTCAACACAACAACGCCGCCGGAGAAACCACCGACATCTTCGCCGCAGCTCGGAGCTCCGGCCTCGACATCCGCTGCACAACCTTCAGCGACGGGTTCCCCCTCGATTTCAATCGCGCCACCTTGGACTATTGGAACTTCGTCCGCAGCGGATTCATCGATTTGGTCGATCAAGTAGTCGGCAGAATATTAACGGAGTCCGATTCTAGTTGTAACCATTTCCTCATCTCCGATACGCTGTGCGTTTGGTGGAAGGAAATCGCGGAGAAATACGGGCTGATGAGCGTCTCTCTCTGGACGCAGGGGGCTTTAGTTTTCTCGCTCTTGTATCACTGGGAACTCATGAGAGAGAAGGGTCACGTCCCCGTTAACGGCCGCCGTGAAATCGTGGATTATCTGCCGGGAATCGATCCCATCAACACCAAAGATTTCATGTCGCAGTTACTCGAAGACGGATTCCATCCGGCGCGGGAGCTCTACTTCGAGGCGTTGGTTTCCGTGAAAAGCGCCGACTTCGTAGTGTGCAACACGGTGCAAGAGCTTGAAGCGGAGGCGGTATCAGCTCTGCAGCAGCACCAGCCGTTCTATGCCGTGGGCCCACTTTTCTCCGGCAACACCTCCGTCGTCCCCAAGAGCTTGTTGCCGGAGACCGAAACTGCGGACTGGCTGAACTCGAGGCCGCCCCGGTCCGTTCTATACGTTTCCTTCGGCAGCCTCGTCAAGGTCGATAGGAGCGTGATTGCCGCCATCGCCGGCGGCCTCCTAGCGAGCGAGAGAGTCAGTTTCGTGTGGGTTGTTCGGCCCGGAATGGTGGATTCCGGAGTTGTTGTGCCGGATCAGGAGTTCAAAGACCGGACCAGAAAGAGAGGGGTGGTGGTGGCGTGGTGCAGGCAGAGGGAGGTGCTGCAGAATCCGGCGATCGGAGGGTTTCTGACCCACTGCGGCTGGAATTCGGTGCTGGAGAGCGTGGAGTGCGGTGTCCCGATGATCTGTTACCCGTTCCAGGGCGATCAGATCACCAACAGGAAATTGGTCGTTGATGATTGGAGAGTGGGGATCAATCTGTGCGACGACGGTGACTCCATTAGCAAGGAGGGAGTTGCAGAGAAGATAGAGGTTCTGATGAATGAGAAAAGTTCACAACATTTGAGGCAGCATATCCACAAAATCAAAGTGACGTTTCGAAATGCCGTAAGCGCCGGTGGATCTTCACAGAAAAACTTTGATTGTTTTGTCGAGGATATGTCCCGGGAATATCTCAGAAGATCATGCCATTGAACCATATATATATTTTCAGATTTTAATTTTCATCTGATCCTCCTTCTAATTCTTCTTTTGTTAAATTAAATTAAATTAAATAAAAGGTTGTGATACTACGAGTAAATCCCGACCTGCAGTCCGCTTGCTAGACGTGTACTCTTTTCCCTCACTCGGTTTTAGCCGAGAATTGTGTTCTTCTATTCAATACTCGTTGTTAAGGTGGAAAAAGCAAAACTATTTTGTTTTACACATTAGTTATATAGTTTAGACGATGGAGTACAATTGTGATGAATGAGGAGTAATACTACAATTACCATTTTTGTTCTATAGTCACTACTAATTGAAGTAAAGACCTTTGCATGTCTCTCTTCCTAGAGTAGTAAATGTTGAGATACTTGCGCATGCATGCATGAAACAAAACATCGTTAGTCCATTACATTGATTTATTATGAATTCTGCACTACCAAATTCTTTTCATGTTCCAATCATCAGATTATCCCTTCCATATTCAATTAGTCGTAGCACAATATACACGTAACAATTTTACCAACTAGGGTAGGTCCATTACGCGCGCTTTAGAGCACAAAGTAAGCTAGAATTTCTTGATGGTAATCTACATCAACCGAATCCAATGATGATGGAGTACGGCCTAACACCCTCGGCCCAGTTACCAGGCCCAACCTATTTTGGGCCCAGTCACCATCAACCGAAATGTTTTGATTCATAATGATTAAAAATTGAAATTTTTAATTAAATAATATTAATGAATGCGTACCCGTCTAGACCTCGGACAAACTGTAATCTCCCGTCTTGTGACCTAGGTCATCTAGTAGCAACATCTGCAGTCTTCGTGCTCCTCCTAGGTTAACTAGAAGATGCTGCCTCGGTATCAGCTACCCATGAGGAGTCCTGACTACCAGTCAACCGGATCAAGTCGCGGTCAGACTGTGAGTCGGACTCCCTATCCTGACCGGGCTAACTAACCGTGCTAGTAGACTGACGAAAATCTCTATGGTGCTCCATATCTATTTAACAAATAATATTAATAATGATATCATTTATAAATTGAATGTAATAAAATTTCGGCAGCATAACCCCACTATCCTAACTACCAAGTGCTCGACTCTACTAGCTATGTTAACCATAATGGTTATAATTGTCTAAGTCTACACAACACCCAATATTAAAGCAATACAATAAGCAAGAAGCAATAATAATCCAAATTGAAAACAATATTCATATTGGGAGACGATCTTTAAGAAGTAATCAATTTCTATGTCAAAGGGAGAAGATCCTTAAAAAATTGATTACATCCATCCCACATTTATCAAACAACAATAACACATTTTTGTGACAACACACTAAGCAATATATAAGCAAAATCAACAAATTGAAAACAATAATCACATTTGGAAAAACAATGATAATACAAGTCATTTGAATACATTGATATTACATGATCCGAACAAGTAAATCTATTACAAATAATCCAATAATTATACAGCATTTATCCAATAATTCATAAATAATTGTTCATATATAATTCATAAACAATAGTTCATAATTAATTGTTCATAAATAATCCAACAATCCAATAATTAAACAACATTTATCCAATAATCATTTATGATAATCCAATAAACTCAATTATCTTTAATTAATAACATTTATCCAATAATCACAATAAACACAATTAATACTTTTATGATTAATTAAACACAAGTAATATAACATAATTAATTATACATAATTATTAATTATACATAATTCATAATTAAAAATAATAGATAATTAAACATAATTCATAATTATTGATTAATTATCTATTTTTATGATTAATTAAACATATTTAAACATTTATCCAATAATCACAATAACACATAATCAAATAATTCATAAATAAAAATATAAACATATAATTAATAATTAACACATAATTCATAATTAAAATATACACACATAATTAATAATTTACACATAATTCATAATTATTACTTATACTTCATAAATAAAAATATAAAAAAATTACCTGATTAGCAGTTCCGGCGGCGGCAGGTCTCCAACACCTGGAAATCACAAGAGAGGGTGAGAAGGAGGGAGAGAGATAGAGACAGACAAAGATAGAGAGAGCGACGGACCTGAGGCGGCGGCGGCGAACGGGGTGGAGCAGGCGGGGAAGGTGGCAGACGGAAGCTTCTTCGGCGGTGGGTGATACGGGCCTCTTGTCCACTCAAGCCCATGCACACGTGGAGTCCACCGTTCCAAGCATTGGCCGAATTGCGTGCGAAATCAATCTAGTAGGTTTAGAGATATGTCTCTTATTAAATATATTATTGTTTAGATTAGATAAGGTTATTTTCCT
>JAOWBJ010133442.1:0-12820 GCA_028566335.1 Monarda citriodora | reverse complement strand
CCCCTTTCTTTCCCGCTTCTTTAATCCCCCCCTTGGTCACGGTTTCCCGGTTTAGCTATCCTTAGCTAAGTCCGGTCGTGACATTAATAGTGATATAGTGGGTTGATGTGATTGTAAATTGGACATTAGGGATGTACGAGTGAGTTGATGTGATAATAGATCGAGTATTATTGATTTAAATTGAGTATTAAGGATGAGAGTTGATGTGATGTTAAAATGTTTCCTTTTTTCAAAAACATGACTAATAAAAAAAACTGACTAAAAAGAAAACGAAACAATTTAAGAGACATAAAACATTTTACATATCAATATATGCATGCATTCTGATGAAGAAACGTGCGAAAAATACAAATTAAGTACTAGTAGTACTATATTAATTAATATCTATATGTCAAACTCGTTTTATAGTAAGGGTTTGGCTTAAGCAGTTAAGCCCACTATATATATATCAGTTTTTGTTTTTAGATTATTAATTATTACTTCATCCGTCAAAAAATTCAATATAAAATCCAATCATCGCAAAACTTCAAAATTATTTAGAAAATTAACATATCATCGACGGACGGAGTAGTATTTTGCACGAATTATAGTAGAAAAGTCCCACGAGAGGATCAAATCGTAAAGAAATTATCTTTTAGATAAATATCGAGCTCACAGTTTAATAGAGTTCAGCCCATGACGACGATATTTTTTGGGCTCCGACACTACACAGAGGCAGAGCGTTTGGAATGAGGGGAAAAGGCAGTCTATGCAAGCAAAATTCGATGAATGAGTAAAAAGGCGATACATGCATGGTTGTACATAGAGTTCACCGAAATCGAAATATCGAATTCATGTTCGCTCTTTGATTGGGATCGTTTGCCCTAATTCAGTTTCCTTGTTATTTATGTGTATTGGTATATATTAATATTAATCTTCTAAATTAGTAGTACTTTTTCTTTTATCATGACAAACAAAACACGCATTCACACATGCATACGAAGTGATTCGAACCATCGATTTCTTAGTCAGAGAGAAAACGTCTGAGCTGCCGCTTCATTATCTTTTTCTAAATAATATTTTTATATCTTACACATGGACAAATGTAAAACATAATGTTTAATATTAATTCAACTTAGATTGGTAGATATTCACGAGTCTCGTATTTCACTATTCAAATAGCATATGTTTTTTTATCTTGGTATATATCCTCAGGGGAGAACTAGGAGGATTGGTGTAGACTAAAATCCCTTTAATTTATTAATTACTTTTATATGCAATAATAATCTAAACTTTAAATAATTTCTCATAAAGATCTGTTAAACCTACAAACGATCAGGCTGCGGTAATTGAATATTTGTAGAGAGATTTGAATTTTAGTGTTGATATAATGGGAAGATACAGTACGGTCATCGAACCGAAAACGGAGCCGTATGTAATTAAGGGGTGACTTAAGCCCACCCACTAAAAAAAATATTTTTTATTTTTATAGAATTATGATCTCACTTTATATATTATGCACACTTCATGCTATAAAAAAATAATGCATAAACCTTGCTTCTTAAATTTGGTAGCCTCCGTCGTCAAAATTTTCTGCTCTGTCGCTTATATCCCATGCATACTAATATTAATTAATTAATTATGAATCTGAAAATGAATAGACCAGACAAAAGACATAGATGTAAAACTAAAAACATAATCTTTGTTGATATATGAAAGCACGAGTCACCAAAAGTAGACTGATGCCAAAGGTTTACAGTAAGCAGTATTCAAAACTGAGGAAGCTTAATTGTTTCTACTTACAACTTGCAAACAAGCTTCACTCCTGCAACCATTAAAACATTGCCAGTGCCTAGAGCCAGATGGCCTTAGCGTTGATGAGCTTCCGCTTGAGGGAGCCGTCGACGTGGGAGGAGATGACGTCCCCGGCGGAGCCGACCAACTCGCCGCCCACGAAGACAGCGGGGACGGTGGGGTTGCAGCCCATGGCACGTAGGGCCCGCTCCATGTCGGTCCCTCGTGAGTCTTTGTCGAGCTCATGGACGGCGGGGCTAGCCCCCATGTCGTAGAACAGAGCCTTGATGCTGTGGCTCATGCAGCACGAGCTCTTCGTGAATATCACTGCAGCTGTCTGCGACGACAGATCTCTGATTCTCTCCATTTTCTTTTCTCTTTCTGAGGAACAAAAAAGGTGAAGAGTTTGTTTTTGTGTGTTGGAGGGAAGTGTGGGTTGTTTATATAGAGGCAAGTTTTTTGATTTTGGAAAAATGGAGGAAAATGATGAAGATAGCATTTGCATGGGTTGAAAAGGCAGAAGTTTTGGGATATATTCTTGTAAGTAGGGGCAGATGTAGAACAATTTTGTGAGTAGTGTGCAAATGGTACTTACTGCTACTAATGTTGAAGAATCTACACATATTAACTAGGCAGAGTGAAGAGAACAGTTTCTTCATGCTGTTTATTTTTGTAAAATGCCAACCTCTAGAATATCTGCCAACAGTTGCCTGCATGGATAATGCAGCATCACTTGAGAAATCATCTTGTATTCTTTTTTTTCTGATATTAAAGTGATTTGATTTATTTAAAAGAGCAGTTGATCATTTCAGATTTTTTGACACCTTGTTCTTGAATTGATGAATTCCCTCTGGTTTCTGTTATGGAATCCTCAGCTGATGTGTACAAAATAGAAATAGGATAAGAACTTATCCAATACACATTCCCACTTTAGAATCTCACTCCACATAAGGATTTGCAGATTTAGTAAAAATATTTTCTTATTTATTTATAGAAAAACAAGAATATTGGTTGTTTGACTAAATTTATAAGCAATTTTAGGTTTGCGTTCGGTAGCAGTTCCAACCGCTTATAAGTAATTTTAAATTGCTTATAAGCTAATTAGCCAGACACACCGATAAGAAACATGACTTTCTTGAATCAACCTGTACTACTGCTCCCTGTTGCAATAATACTACAACTTGGCAACTTGGATCAAAATACAGAAGATATATATAAAAAAGAAAAGCACATGTTGTGAATAATTTAGATTACAATTGCTCATTTAATTTTGTTCCAACATGAGAAATCTGATCAACTTTTTTTTTAAAGATGAAGATGATCAAGAAAGAATCCTTTAGTAAAGTTGGCATAATTCTTGCAACATATGCACACTTGTCATCTTACATTATCATATGCTAACCTTTGTGAGTTTGTGATTGCATTTTTTTTTGGCGTGGCCCTTGATATTGTGGGTGGATTTAGGGTTCTAGAATGATATTGTGGGTGGATTCAGGATTCGAAATTCTGGGTTCGAGTTATACCGTCAACATTTTGTGTGTGATAATTTTGTGATATTATAGATAGATCTGGAGTTTGACTCCATAAGCCGGGAGGCGTGGTAGGTCGGAGTCGATCCGGATTAAAAAAAGACTGAAAGTAATTTTGGAGGTTATGAATATATTGGGCTAGAGGCGCCCACGGTTCCGGAACCGAAACAGAATCGCCAGTTCCGGTTCCACGGTGGCTGGAACAGAAACAGAACCGCATAGTAGAGGTTCCGGTTTCGGTTCTAGAATCGGAATTCCGGTTCCGATTCTAACCAGAGAAGAATTGTTTTTTTTTATTATATATTTTTCTTTCGATTATGATTCATGCTTCATTGATTATAGAAAAAAATTGTAAAACAATTCAAATTATGAAACGTAAAAAATACGTGAGAATGTGAAATTATTTATTTTTTCCTGTTACGCTGGTTATTCGATTATTATTATTATTTTTATTTTACAATTTCTAATAACTTATATCATAGTTAATTGTTGTTATTATAGATTTTATTTGCATTTTGTAGAGTAAAGGAAATTGCCCAATTTCGTACTAGTATTCTTAATTTTAGCTTATTAAATTATGAATTATTAATAAAACTATGTAATTTAACAAATATAAAAATTTCATATAAAAATATAATACACTAATAAAATGTTACATCAAATAATTAGCATAAAAGTATAATATTGATATATAAAATAAAATAGAAATATTAAAATAAAACGGTTCCGTTCCGGTTCTTAACCGGAACAGGAACAGAAACCGCCGGTTCCGGCTCCTTATTTGAGGAACAGAAACCGAACCGTCTGTTCCGACGGTTTCTCGAAACGGTTCAGAATCGTCTGTTCCGGTTCCAATTAAAAACTGGCGGTTCCGGTTCTATTCCAGTTCTTTTTGGGCACCTCTATATTGGGCTATAATAAGATATGGGCCTGTTAATAAGTGACACTGAAGAAATTTGACGTTGGGCTGTAATATATATGTTCTTTTACTACTATTATTTATATGATCTACTAATAAAAATAATATGAAGGAATTATTTTGATTTTTTTTTTTTTTTTTGAGTTAGACGATTATTTCGAGGTCGGCAATGGAATTAAATTGTAACCGCTGCTTTAATTTAGTGGTAAGAATTAGGTCGTTTACTCTTTTAGAAGTGAAAAACAAACCTACTCTAGTTTTCCTTTCTGTTTTTCACCATCTTTTTTATTTTACTTAGAGCTCATCATTATTGCTACTCTTGAATTTTAATAAACCCCTTTTAATTTATATATTTTAAAGCAGCTACCACCTGAAACAAGAGGAAAAAAAAAGACGCTAGTCTACTACACAATAACTTGAAAAAAAAGCATTAACAAATAACAAACGATTACTTGAAATGATTTTTTCATAAATGGAGGGAAGGAGTATCAAATACTCACTATTTATTCCGACCATAAAAATTGTGAACATTTGGTCATGACATTCGGGCATTCATAAAATATGCAAGCATTTTCATTTTGAGCTGCGGACCTTACATCTATAATCGGTTTAACGTTCAAAATCCATTACATCTATACATTATATTTTACTAGCAGATTTTCGTGCGTTGCGGCAGAATCAAACATAAATTGTATTTGTTTCGAGGCGTCGTCGATCGCCGACCTCCTCTCACTCCTAATGCCGACGGTCTCCGCCGTCACTGGCCACACCGCTGCGGCGGGGCTTATTCTGGCGATTAGCCACGCCTACATTATGATGACATCACATAGGAGTGAGAAGAATAAATGTTCACTTTCTATTTTTGGGGAGTGAGAGGCAGTTCGGTTATTTCGCATATGTTTAACTTTCTAATTTAGAGGTGAATAATTATTACTGTCTCTTCATTATATTAGTCCCTTTTGGAGTTTGCACGTAAACCAAGGAAAGTGAGATGTGTGGTTGTAACTAATTCTGATAAGAGTGTTAATTATAGTCACATATTCCTTCCTATTTTTTTTTTTTACTCAAAACGCCCTCTAGGAGCGGGGGGTTAGGCAGACCCCCAACCCGTAGATATCACTAAAAGATAATCAGTCTCGTACACAAGCTGCGCCCAAAAGTGACACAGCCCCAACAGAACAAGGAAGAACAAATGACCGAACCCACATATCGAGTCGTGTCAAAACTATCGAACAAAGTAACCCAAATAATACTATCTACTCCTCTACCGCTGGATATACCTATGGCACACCCAGCTGATGTGAGAGGACCAAACGGAGAACACAAAACATAACTACCCCAATAAGGCTGGAAGTACCTATGGCACACCCAGCTGAACAAAGGGCAGCCGACCGAACCCACATACCGGGCCGTGTCGGAGAAACATAACGTACGGACCAAACCCAGGGTGGGAAGAGATGGTGCAGTGTACATGTCCAACCCCGGATCCAATTCCTACTTCACAAAGGAAAACGGAGAAGAAGTAAATATGCAAGAAATGGGCGAAATTCAAACCAAATGTCAAAACCAAACAACTTATTTCAAATGCCAATTGCATTAACACACAATCACAATCTTAGTCAGCGTCGAACAATTAGTCAAACTAAGTACCCTTTGACTGTAATTAACACAGCGAGGAATATTAATTGTTCCATCATTTTCTAAACCACCTACCATTTGACTGGATTTGGGGCTACACAACAATTTAGAACAATATATAAAATACACTATGTATCAATTGTTTTCACGACAATAACGTGTCAATGTTTTCATAATTATGTAAGTGTTGGTTCGGATGGACGAGTGTCACATATATAGAGAGGAAATATGTGGGAAGAATAGTTATGATTTTTTTTTCGATTTTTATTTAAAAGATTTTTCCCTTTAGTATCGCTTTGGATAAGGCAGAACGATCTCTCTAAAAAGATCGGCTTATGAGAGCGATCGCTTTGTCATATACTTAAATTTTTAGTGAGCACTTATTTAAACTTCCTTCTTAAATATAAAATCTTTGTCATATACATAAACTTTTTAGTTGTTAGTGTGTGTATGACAAATAAATTTAAAGACATAGAAGTCGAAATTCCTATGTCCACTTTTCTACCAAACTAAATAGGAAAACATCTAGTTTAATACTTCCCAATGAAGTGACTTAGCCTAGCAAACTAAGTCCTCTGCAATTACAAGATCGCGAGCGACCGACGTCCGAGTTTTAACCTTCCATGTGAAATTACAAGTCTCGATTTTAGACTTTTTCCGATGAAGTGATTTCGTCCTCAGACTAAGTTCTTTGCGATTACAGGTTCGCGAGCGACCGAATAAAGATCTTATTAAGTTTATTTTTTGCAAACTCGAGTTCTAACTATAAGAAAAACCTTTGACAATATGAGCAAGGTAAATGTAGGTTTTTCTCCTTCTTGAACTAGGAGAAGGTTATATGCTTTGCTAGTATTACTTGGAAGGCTTGGAAGGCATTCTAAAGACTCAACTAACTCTAACTGATGCAGGAGCTTGAGAGGGTGATGTTGCAAGGATTCTTAAAAGCTTGTGCGTAGAGCAATATTGTGGTAGTCAACCAAGTCGTGCATGTTGAGTAGTAGCTCTATTTATAAATGAGGACAACTGAGTATCCGTTTAGAGATATATATATATATGGCGCGTATCTTCACCTTCCTTCATTTATAGACCACACGGCTATTTCGATAGGTTGCAGAGATATGGTATGCGTCTTTTTGCCGAAAAGGAAAACCCACGATTTGGGAAAACCCACACCTTTTTGTACTTTTGTTGCAGGCAATCGTCCAAGGTACTATTGGCACTTTCCGTTGGATAATCATGTATGTCCACGTGGCCTTTGACTTCTGAGAAGCATTTAACGATAAGTACGAACTTATCAGACAATTTGAATTTGAGCTTACTCGTGATACGCAATCGATCCTTCATACTCTCACGGCGCTTCGTCTTAGCGATAAAATGTGCTAAGTGTGAGGTAGCTTCCAACGAAACTGGATCGCTTTGAGATAGAGAGAGCGGTCGCTTTGTCTTCTGGTGTTAGCGATCGATATGGCTCCATGGTAGTGTGTCGCTTTGGCTTCGTAGCAAGCAGTTGCTTTGAATTCAATGCAAGTGGTCGCTTTGGCTCCCTATCGCTTTGGCAAAAACAAGCGATCACTTAGACTTGGAAACAGATCGCTTTCTTTCCGTACCACTAGAAAGCGATAGCGATCGCTTCGCTTCAACAGGTCTTCGCTCTTGTTGACTTCATCGGTTTATTGTTAGCAGGACGCCTTGCGGTACTTAGAAAGTTTAGTGCTTCTCTTTGATCATACGCTTTCTTCTCTCGATAACGTTGCTTGATCAACTGCCTTGATAAAATTGAAGCTGATACGAGCATATCTTGTATCATGGGAGAAAATCCTTTCTATATTAGTATTTAGATTATTATTGATTTATCTTAGTATTTAGATATTAGCATATCTTTATTTAAGATTAGTTTTTATTCTAGATTATTCTACCTAGTACTACCTCCATCTCTTGCTATTGCGCTTGTTTCTTTTTTAACTTCTCGGCAAGCATTTCCACCGATGCCTAGTACGGGTTTTAAAATATATTTTTGAAGTATTTTTTCTTTTACGGGATACTATGAGTGTCGAAGTATCCAGTAAAAGAAAAAATACTTCAAAACTATATTTTAAAACTCATAGAAGTTCAAAAAGAAACAGACACAATAGCAAGGGATGGAGGTAGCATAAATTTTTAGTGGATTAATGAATGCTAGCTATTTAAAATTAAACGAAACCATAATAATTATAGTCGAATAAAAAGTAAATGACAAAAAAAAAAATTAAAGAAAAAATATTTTGGTACACAATGTTTTATGTGCATGACAAAGCATAAAGGTGAACTCGTTAGGCAAATATTGAATATTCAAGACTAAGTTGGTGTTGGGGTAAGTTATAGACAATTTTAAATTTATATCCGAAAATATTTTTAATAAGTTTAGTCAAACACCCCTAGTGTCCTCTATCTTGAGAATGTAACATGATTTTACTGTAGTAATAACTGTCAAATTTCTGCTTAACAATCAACTTAAAACGGAAAGTAAAACTGCATTCATAACTGTAGCACCAGCCACCAAGTGTTCCTTTAAATTCATTTTCCATTTCATCACGTTACTTTAACGACCAGATTAGTCTCAATTAATATTGAGACCTTATTATGTAGTATATAAAAATTGAATCCTAATTTTTTTAGAGTATTAATTAGAAAATAATAAAAGATGAGAAAACAAATTATCGAATGACAAATCGAGGAGAAAAATAAAATAAAAATTGATTATATGATTTTAGACAATTTGGATCATCTGTTGTAATTATATGTTGCATCTCCTGTTACAGTAACAAATGATCGTCGCATGCTAATATTTCAAAAACCAACCATTTTTTTTAATGGAAATATTTAATTATTGTCATTTTTTTATATCTCTCTTTGCAATAAAAAATACATACAAAATTGCCATATAAGATTTATGTCGATTTTGGGCCATATTCCGAAAAACTTAACGAGCATGTGTGTGTTTTTAATTTAAACAGCTGAAAGAGCGTTGGAGCAACTGAACTTCACTCGCCTGAATGGGAAATGCATTCGAATTGCATATTCCAACCGTGAGGGAAGCTACCGTAAAAGTGGGCAGGGCAACATCTTCGTTAAGGTATTTGGACTAATGAAATTGAATCTATTTTATGCCTCCATTCTATATCATTAGTCTTAGTTCTTTTATACTTTTTCGGACATGTTTTTCTACCTAACTTAGTATAAAATTTAAAATATAATTAATTTTTTTTACGAGATACTATATTGGTAGAAAAACGTGTCCGAAAAATCTAAAAACAAACGAGACTAATGATGCGAGACCTAAGCAGAATTACATTTGACTAAAGCTAACAGGAGTTTTAATTAAATTCCGATTAACTTGCAGAATTTAGACAAAGCAATCGACCACAAAGGCCTGCATGGGATCTTCTCCCCCTTTGGTAAGATACTCTCATGTAAAGTGGAAGTAGACTCTCGCGGCGAATCCAAGGGGTACGGCTACGTGCAGTACAAAAACGAGGAAGACGCAAACAGAGCCATGAAGAAGCTCCACGGCACCAGATTGTACGGAAGCAAGCTGCACGCGGTGCCCTACGTGAGCAAGCAAGAGAGGGAGACGTTGGCGGACAAGACCAAGTTCACCAACGTGTACGTGAAGAACATGTCGGCGTCTACAGACGAGGCGGGCCTGAGGTCGGTCTTCGGGGAGTTCGGGCCGATCACCAGCGTCGCGGTGATGCGGGACGGAGGAGGCAACTCCAGGTGCTTCGGGTTTGTCAACTTCGAGAGGGCGGAGGACGCCGCGATGTCGGTGGAGTCGGTGAACGGGAGAGAGTTTGAAGGGATGGAATGGTATGTTGGAAGAGCCCTGAAGAAGGAGGAGAGGGAGCTGCAGGCGAAGGAGGCTCGAGAGATGAAAAACAATATCTACATCAAAAACATAGATGATGGTGTTGGGAGTGAGAAGCTCAAGGAAATGTTTTCTCCATTTGGCACCATTACATCTTGCAAGGTTACTTGGAAATTAAACTAAAATCAATGGTTTTGCTTGCGTTTTATGATCATGTTAGCTGATTTATGTTATTTGTTATGTACACAAGGTTATGACTGATGCTAAGGGAATAAACAAAGGATATGGTTTTGTGGCCTTCTCTACGGTCGAAGAGGCTTCAAGAGCAGTAAGTCATACTCCTCCTTCCGTTCCCTCCAAAGTGGCATGTTTATTTTTTTGACTTTTGGACATGTATTTCCACCGCTGCCGAATACGAGTTTTACAGTATCGTTTTGAATTTTTTTTTCCTTTTGTGGAATAGGCCATTTTGGAAGGAACAAAGAGAGTAGGTTATTTCATTCACCTCGTTTTTTTGTCGAAATGGGAGTAATCGGTTTCGTTTTCTTTTTTCCTTTTGTAGATTGCTGAGATGAACGGGAAGATGGTAGGCCGTAAGCCTCTTTATGTTAACATTGCAGAAAGGAAGGATGTTAGGCAGCAACGGCTGCAGGTATTTTTATGTGAAGAAAAGTGACTTGTACACCTATATTATATTTGAAAGTTAGTTTAAAAACTAACCAATTATACTATATTTCTTCGCAGTCTATGTTTTCGAGTAATATGCACCCTGCAGCCATGATGGTGCCTGTAGTTGTTCCTCCTCAGATCCCTCGTCCACCACCGATTGTCTATGGCAATATTCCACAGCCTGGATTGATGTTTGAGCCGAGATTCCTAACTCGAGTACCTGTACGTCCAAGTTTCTTGTTTCCTATGAATGTGAATATGATCCAACGCCCCACTGGTCCTCATATCCAACCACCACCCTTCCCTCTGATGCATCATCCTGAGGTAACTGATAACTTGCTGCTATTTTTAGTACTCCCTTCGTCCCGCGAGAATTGTCTCTATTTCCTATTTCCTTAAAAGGAAGGGAATAAGTGGTGGATCTCGCACAATCTTTGTAAGTATGTCAAAAGTGATAGAGACTAATGCAGCGGGACAGAAGGAGTAGTTTGTGTTTTCTTCACTTTCCACCAATAATCTTTTTTTCCTTAAAAAACAGATGCCTTCAATGGGATTCAGAAGCTTGAATGCCTCTACTTCACAGGGCACTACTAGTGCATCTCTCCCCCAGGCATCTGCACTAGCAAATGCTTCCCCAAGCGAGCAGAAACGCGTTAGGATTTCTTCCTTCTGATCCTTGAAAAGATGATTTGTTTGGGAAATTTTGGGCTTTCTTCATTAGTCCTAACCTTAGTATTTGAATTGCAGATTTTGGCAGAGAGTTTATACCCTCTGGTTGTGAAGCTGGAGCCAGAAATGGCGAACAAAGTGACAGGCATGCTTCTGGAAATGGATCAGACTGAGATTCTGCACCTGCTCGAATCACCCGAGTCTCTTAAAACTCGGGTTGAAGAGGCAATGGATGCCATCGCCGACGCCAGTCCCTCTCAAAGGATGGCCTTCTTGCCCCTGAATTAGTGATTCAGCCTACATTGAAGTTGAACAACTCAACTGCTTGGTTTTGCCCCGTTTTTTTCGAATATTGATTTTTGTGGTCAAGAGTTTTATCATGAACTGATTTTGACAGATTACTATGAAACTAAGAGTCTATCTTGAACATTGAGAAAATTGGTAACTATGTCATCATCATGCATTATCTAATTCATGCAAAACTAATATTGGCTGTGGCTGACCTCTACATGATCTCTAGTTCAAGATTTGGTAGCAGCCTCAGATGCTTCCTTCATTTCGCGCAACGCGTCTTCGAAACAGTTTGCTAGAGTTTTGGGGTCTGGTATAGTATCCTTGGCAACCAGGATTTGTAGCTCAGCCATTCCTGCATAACTTACCATATGCATTGTGATTGCCTGTACAACACAACAAGTTTTATTACTCATGATAACTGAATATAGAAAGAAGTTTCTCTGCATAAAATATGAGATGTAGATTCAATAAAAATGCAAAACAGGTGAGAATTTTACATGAGGTAGGCTGCTTGAAGTCACCCTTATGCCCTTCACAGGGTTGCCCGCGACTATGATCCGTTCGTTAGGGCCAATCACGTTCGACACGGTGAAGGTTGTGTGACAGCAGATCCTGTAATTCAAAAGGCAAGCAATCTGCAAGCCAAAGAAAATGTGAATGTTTATCAACAAAAGCAAATATATGCAGTGTGTCCAAATTAAAAAGCAAAATCTTTCAAAATCACACTTTTGGTCCGAAAAGAGACATGACTAAGTTGCCAACGCCGTAAGAAAAGGGGGCTTCTACAGAAAGCTTTTTCCTATCAATCATAGCCTTAGCTCTCCTCACAAACTCTATTGCATCCAAACTTCCCCTCTGGTAATAAACAGGCAACAAAAGCATCCCGAATTTGTTGCCCCAACGCGTCCCAGAATCGCTGTTCATCAGCTTCGATAAATCCTGAATACGAACCAACGGTTAAGATCCAAGAACGATACTGCATGCCATCAATGGCAGAGAGGAAAGATTTAGCTAGAATTACCTGCAATCCAGATTGTGGCCTCAAATTCACCATTGCAACACCAGTAATCTGGAGCCCCTCGGGCAGAGCTGCACCAACACAGGAATATCAAATAGAAATGATAAGAATTCAGTTTCATAAGCCTTATTTTAACGTAGAATGTCATCAATCAGTGCTTCTTACATACCTTTAGGTGATCTCATGTCCAAATAACGCGACAGCCCGCACGTTATTATCCCGAAAAGGACATCGTTAACGGTCTGCACCAAAAATACAAATCGGTATCTTATTATGAGATCTCAATAGTAAAATGGTAAATTGCACTGTATCAGTTACTGCATCCTAGTTGACTACGCTGAGAAGAGTGCAAGAGAAGTATAGTTCTATTCGGAAGCGGAGCCAGAAATTTTTGATGGGCGGCAACACTCAGTAATTTTTTTTTCTGAATAAATATACTACTACAACAATATTTACTAAAAAAATAC
>JAOWBJ010133340.1:0-12820 GCA_028566335.1 Monarda citriodora | reverse complement strand
AAGTGTCCTACCACTAAGGGGAATTAAGAAATTAAGTATATGAATAATTAGTTAGAGGGCTTTGGTATAATCAAAACAATTAAACCTTTTGTAAATTCCCCCTTAACTAAATATCCCAACATTGAGTTAATCTGCTCTTCAAGGGTTTCTATAGGAAGAATTTGTTTGGTTAATAACCTCTTACTCCATTTATTCAATGTACTCTTGTATCTTAATACTATGTCTTTCATTATTTGCAGAAGAAGATGGTGCTTAAGGAGGAAATTAGCTGTTTGGGCCAAGTTCTTACTGATATCTTGTTAAGAGGAATTCTGCCATTTCTCTAAGGAGAAATGGCGTCTTCTGCTGAGTGGGAGAGAAGAGAGATTGTAAATTTTTTATTTCTTTTATTTGATTGTACTATCCCACTTGTGTAATTAATAAAGAAAAGTCAAAGTTCATTATTATTGAATTGTATTACCAATTATCTTGTATTTGTCAAACAAATAATAATACAAGCCTTTTTTTTCCTTTTTATTTCTTTTTCATTTTTTTTTCGATTTTTTTTTTTTGAATTGGGCTCGGCCCATTTGTGTTTCCGGCCCTCCCGATTTGGCCATCAGGCTTTAATACACAAGATTTCGAAACACGGACAAAGTCCAAATGTTTCCTACGGGTTAGCTGAATACGAGTCGATTAATTAATCTATCCCCGTCACAAAATAATAATTAAGAAGTTCGCTTTATTCAAATTAATAAAATCCCTCGCATAATAATAAATAAAGTTGGTCCTAGGAAAACGGGAAGGGATTAAAAACGCGGGTCGTTACATACGGCTTCTTTAGAATTCGCTTTTCTGGGACTTTCATCAATTCATCTCCAGTTCTGCTTAGGATCGAGGTCCAGAGGGTCTTGTAGGACTTCTTCATCATATCCACAAAAGCAACTTGTGGATTTCCAATTCTGTATATACCCTAATAGTAATGAATTTTTGTAAAGCGAATTTCAGCAACCTTCCATTCATCAGAACTCATCTCCGGGACAAACTCTACCATTTCCTTGATATAATGGGAATCCAAATATTGCTTAATGTCTCTCGCCGACGACTAAAGATTCTGCGCTTGATTCCTAGATAGAAAGCTTTTATCTCATCGCTTGTTAACTTCGGCCTGATCTTCTCAATCACTTCACAGACGAAATCCTTAAGATCTTCATTCTTCTTATTCTTTATGGTTTCTATCACCAATGTCGAAGCGATTATGTCCTCAGAGTAAATCTGCATAACATCTCTTTTCTCTTGACTCTGAGGGACATAGCGGATACATGACTCCTTAAAGTGAGTCCTCACCCTTGCTTGAAAGTCATCTCTGACGTATTTCTCCAATCTAGCTCTTTCCGCTTTAGCTCTCTGAGACATTTTTGCTTTCTTTGCTGGGGTGCATCCGGCTTTAAAACTAACTTCTGCTTCACCGACTTCTTCTTTGGTGATGGCTCAACTACTTGCCCATCCTGAGCGACATCCACCACGGGCTCACTTTGAGCGATATCAACTACGGGCTCATTCTGAGCGACATCCACAAGCGTCTCATCTTGAGCGGATTGATCCAAAGCGGTCTTCAAAGCTAATTCCAAATCTGGAGCGGATATCTTAGCTTGAGCGGACTCGACAGCACCCTTCTCTCCGAAGGTTGTAGAGATGATGAATGCACCGGCTCCTTAATCGAAATCTCCTTCGCCGGATGTGCAACCTTGAGCGACTTCCTAGCATCTTCCCCCTTGCTGTCGTGACCGCGAGAAGGTCCAGCTCCAGCAACACGCTCAGATCTATTCTTCTTTATGACTTCCTTCGCTCCCTTTTTGATCTTGTGAAGCAGGACTCCGAGAACAGACTGAGCGAACTGCAGCACTTGGATTTTCAAATTTCTCTCAAAATAGACTTAATGTGTGGACCTATCTTCAAAGACTGGTTGATGCTTCCTGGATTTGGGCATCGAAAGCACCTTCCTCCTGAGCATCTTCCAGAACTTCATCAGCGGCCGGTCCAAGCATATTCTCTTTCTCGGCAATCAAGCGTTCTATATCCGCTTTAATCTCCTCCCTTCCGTCATCATACTCTCTCTCTCCACTAGGAGTGACTCCTTCTCCTCCATCAACTTCCTTCTCTCTTCATCACTTGTCTCGGATAAAGATCTTTGCATAGCTAAGTTGATGTTGGTCTTGCTAAGCTCCTCTCTGAGCGAATTTTGCAATTTTGTCGCTTTGTCCAGCTAATCATTGAGCGATTGGACCGAACTCTGCAAGACTGCAAGCCTTGCTTCCAAAGCCTTCTCTGCTTCTAGTAATCTCCCCTGCAAGGACTCATTCTCCAACTTGAGCTCCTTGACTCTCGCATCTCCAACTGCCATAGCGAACTTTGATTCTTGAGCGATTTTTATCAACTCCGCTATACTTGGCACTCTAGTGGGCACGAGACTTCTGATGTTCGGATAGGTGGGCATCAATATTTCCTCCATCTTCTGCCAGGCCACACCTTCATCCAAAAACTGATGAAATCCTGAGAATCCGAACTTTGTGAGAATCCTAGCCTCGGCTTTCTTCAAAACATCTCTGGTCACTTCATCTTCAGCAATAAAGATTCAAAAGAACTTTGTTCCTCTTATTCTTGCATACTCCAGCAACTCTGAAAAATCCTCCTTTAAGTCTTCCTAGAGTTCTATGTTGGCGAAATATTTTTCTGCTGTAAGTGATCTCTTTTCCAGAGTGCGCAAAGTCGCTCCACCTTCTCCACCAGGTATCTCCAGATTGTTCAGTCCTTCCAACAAGTCTTCCTCTCCTGGAGGCGGACCAAAATCATCTATGCCTCTGTCTCCCTCCAAGAAGGCCATATAATCTTCTCCAGCGAAGGCTTCATCAATCATTCCAAGCTCAAGCGGCTCCTGCAGAATTGCTTTCCCTTTATCCAGAGTTGCTTGATGAGCAAGATGGCAGCTTCTTCTTGAGCGACATTCTCAAGAGCAGAAATGTCCAAAGCGGACATTTCCTGAGCGACATCAATTAGCGAATCCACTGCAGAGCGCGTTTCCACTTCAGTCTCCTTTTCTGCTACATCCTTATCTGCTTTGCTTTCTTTCTCCTTCTCCGCTCTGCTTTCTTTTTCCTTTTCTTTATCTCCTTCATCTTCTTCCAACCTCTCTTCTTCGCTTTCCTTTTCCTCTACTACTACATTATCAACCTCTTCTTCTTTCTCCTTCTCCTCTTCCTCTTCTTCAACTTCTTCTTCTTCCTCTTCTTCTCTTTCAGAACTTTTCTCCGCTTCATCCTCTGATTCGCTTTCGGTCAAACTTGTATCACTCTCCTCCGCAATACTTTCCTCCTCTTCGCTTCCGTCAAAAGCGCGAAGTGGCACGATCTCAATCACAGGCTCTTGCATGATCAAACTCCTCTGCCACTTTGCAAGCGGCATATCATCTTCATCAATTTCATCCTCCGGCTCTTCAACAGCTGGCTCCTTTGTCCGCTTAACTTGCTTTTTCTTTGGTTGCTTTCTCTTGGCAGTTGAAGCGGCTTTCTCCGCTTCGGTCAGCTCAACCTGAGCGAGAACTAGCGAGTCGCATATCGCTTCTCAGCCACTTCAACCCGCAAGATAACTACGAAATCAGCCCAATTGTATCTTGTTCCCTTCAATTCGTCCATCAACGCACATAATACCTGGAGCTTGGACTTGGAAACTATTGTGTGACTCCCTACATGGCTGAATAGAATTTTGGTGACCGTGTCACACAGTTTCTTGAAAATGGGCTTTAGATGCTTGGTGTGCGTCTTCCCCGTAACGTACACTGCTTTCGGATCAATCAAGAATCTTCGTAGCATCACTATGAGCTCGTCACTCCCAGCGCTCTCGACATCAATACCGGTCGAGCGAAGACCGAGCACTTTCGTCACCTCCGTTAACTTCAGGGGAGTGGAAATCCTAGTTTGAGGGTGATTAGGGTTTGGGCGAGATATGGATGTGGATAGGGCTTGGGTATTAAGATTTCCAAAAAATTCTACTAGCGGAATCGGATAAATATGATGAGGAGCACTGGTGAGTGATTGCACTATTTTTGTATCTATTTTCCCTAGTATTTTGTATTGTTTGAGTCATGTTTTTATGTGTTTTTGTTCTTGTTTACTTGCGTTTTTTGTATTTGTGTCTTGTAGGAGAATTGGTGGATTTTTTATGCTCTTTTAGGTCAAGAAGTGGAAGAAAAGATTGAAGAAGGAAGAAACGAAGGAGCGAAGACCCGGCGTGGATTGGACCGGAGGGTCAGCCAGCGCGGGCCAAGACACAGCGCGCGTTGGCGCGCGAACTGCCGCTCACCTCCCGCGGTCTCTGGCCACCTCCCACGCTCGCGGGCCCCTGTGTTTCCTTCCCAAAAATTACCTTGTTTATTCAGGGTTTTATCCATATAAATATGTGATGAAGTACAAACCCTAGCAGCCACTCTCAAGCACGATTTTACTCAGTTTTTACTCTTCCTTTACTTTGTTTTATGCTTTGGAGCTTTGGAGGATTGAAGACTTTGAAGATCATCTTTAATATAATCGGGTTTTTCGTTCTTAATTCTTATTTTCTTTTCTTGCTTTCGCTTATTGCTTGTTTGCTTTGATTCTCCTTAGTTCTTTAGTATATTTACTTGTTTGCTTTGATTCTCCTTAATTCTTAAGTTCTTTAGTTTAGGTTTAGTATTTATTTCCTTTGCTTGGTTTTGAGTCTTAGGCTTAGATTTAATATTCATGTCTTCGTTTATTTTACATGCCTAGGTAGTTTTACTTGCTTTCTTTAGATTAGATTTATCGCTTTCTTTTACTGTTTTCTTTTATTGCTTTCGTAGGATTTAGAAAACTCTCAAATTCTTATGTTTAGTCTTTAGGGTGTTTATTTTCTGTCGTGTGTGTCACTCTGCATAATTGATTCCCTGTTGGACTTTCCCTGTGAATTCGACTTGGGTTATCTTATCGCTTGCTACTAGTAGATCTCTTTCTATTGGGAGCACGATTAGGTGAAACACATAGCCTGCAGAAATAGCGAATGCAGAAAATGTTTACACAAAATTCGAAAGAACGTAGTGATTAAATTCTAATGTTGTCAATAACATTGTTCACCTTTTCCAGTTCATCCTCCACAGCTTTGGCTATATCATTCTTCTGCTCAAAGACAGCATCTAGTTCCAGTTTAGGCACACTAGCTCAAAGAAGTAGCGAATTTACATAATCAAGCTCAAAAACAAAAAGTCTAGGGATTTCAGGATCCAAGAAATAACATAGATTACTAACCTTCGATTCCATCCAGTAAGGACTATCCTTGAACGATAACGGACAAGATTGCCCTGTAATCTATAAAACGACAGTTTTAAATGCATGATTTCCACTTATAACCATGAATTTCCCAAAGCATGTTAATCACCACAGCTTCCTTAGCGAACTGGTTCCACTTATAACCATGAATTTAAAATGACAGAGGGTTTTCAACTTACATTTCGGCAAATGACAGAATTCGGAGAATTTTCAACTTACATTTTCGATCTCAACTCAATCCAATAGAAAAATAAAGGAACTCGGAGTCCTCCTGAACACTCGGCTAAAAATCTAGGGTTTAGGCTCTCCATATGAGGCGTTGCGAATTTAACGGAATCGACTCCAAATTCTGCTAGTTCAACACCGCCATTGAAGCATTTGTCCACGAAATAAAAATAAATAAATAAATAAATAAATAAATAAATAAATAATCTGAATCAATCATAGATCGATAGAATTGAAATCGAGAAGAACCGCGAACCTTGGCCAGAAAACGGCAAAGGAGATTACCCAACCAAAAAATCCAATCGACCGAGCCTCTGCCTGATTTTCGCGATGGGAAAACTCTTCCCCCATAGCTCAAACCAGAATCGAGGGAGCCTAGGGACCAACACCGCATGCGGCGGCGACTCGCGATGGTGGAAGCTGGAGCATGGCGGAGGTGCAGAAAGGGGCAAGAAGGAAGAGCCGAGAGAGAAATCGAGAGTGACAGATGCGAGAGAGGCGTGTGAAATGAAAGGGATTAGGGTTGGGGATGGTTGTTGAGACAACGGGAGGAAGACCGTCGTGGAAATGGACAAAGATAACGCGTTTCTCATCCCCGTCGTCTATAGCCGCTTGTATTGTTCGGGCATAGACGACGGGACTCAACCCCGTCGTGTATATTGCATAAAGACAACGCGGTTTTGCGTATGTCGTCTATGTTTCTTATAGACAACGCGGATTTGTGTCCGTTGTCTATCTCCGCGTCTTATAGATGACGGGGAATTAAACCCCGTTGTCTATAATAATATAGACAACGCAAATAAAATCCTCGTTGTCTATTACGTGTTGTCTATAAGCATTTTTCTTGTAGTGTTAGTTGATATGTAAATTTCGAATAAGACTTATATTTTGAGACAGAGATATTAATATATAATCGTGGTATCTATTTTATTATCCACTACAAAAATATGTAAAATTTGTGACGAAATATTCCACTTCTAAAGCTAAAATATTGGTCGGAACAGTAATCCGCGACGGAATGCCGACGGATCCGACAAAATGTCCGTCGGCGAAACGGTCGTCGGGAAATGCAAATGCCGACGGATTTTTTCCGTCGGCAAATTTTAGCTACGGAATGCAGCGGATCCGTCACTGATCCGTTGTGGATCCGTCACAGACTCTTGAACGTGCCTACTACTCGCCATTAGTATAGGATCCGTCGCGAATCCGTCGACGATGTTACTTTTTTTTTTTTTTTGTCCATCGCAAATCCATCGACATTGAAAAATAATCTTGTAATAATCCCTTAGTTCCATATATTGCGATATGACCTCATCAAAAAAATGCCTACCGTCCGAAATTCAAATATTTTAAGTTGTTTTAGATATTGCACTATTGGTGCGGCTACGTAGAACAAACCATAGTTTTATACCACCTCAATCTTACTAAATTAATATGACTTTTTATTTTAGTCTATTCCACTTCATAATTTTAATTTCTAAAATGACAAAGAACATGCGGCTATAATTAACTCTTTTGCTAAAATTAATTATAAACACGCATCTCACTTTCCATTTACAAACCCCCAAAAATACTAATTTAATACGATGGAGGTAGTACTCCCTCCGTTTTATTTGATATGGCCTGTTTGCTTTATTGACTTTTCGGTAGCGGCTTTTGACCGCTGCCGAGTATGAGTTTTACGATATCATTTTGAATTTTTTTTCTTCTATGGGATACTACGACACTCATAGTATCTTATATAAGAAAAAAAAATCCAAAACAATATCGTAAAACTTTTATTCGGCAGCGGTCAAAAGCCGCTGCCTAAAAGTCAATAAAGCAAACAGGCCGTTTCGAAAATAACGGAGGGAGTATATTTTTAATATGACAAAAAATATTTACACTTAATTCTTTTTTATCAAAATTAATTACAATCATATATTATTTTTATTTTTTTTATATATGTGTCAATTTTTAAGAAGCTAATGGGATGAGATTGAGGTAGTATGGAATTAAGTTTTATTTTAAGTCGTTCGCGATCTCATTCTCTCAGCTTAGATGATGGGTTTTACTATTTCATATACTTTGGTTCCGTTTATTTTGACATAAATAAGATGTAAAGGGGTGTAAAAATTTATTTATCACTTTATAATTCCTTAACTTTGATAAATACTTCGGTTAGCATGTATTCTCGCTAAAGTGTTTTGACACTTTTTATATTTGCGTATGAGATGTACAATATAATAAAAAAAAATATATCGAAATGCTTGAGTTGGAAGGTAAAAAGTCGATTAGCCCTTTATATTTTACCATGATATAATATTATACTCCGCATTTAAGAAATATAAGTTTATTAATTTTAAACCACCTTTATCACTTTGGTAAAAAGATTTTTCCAACCATACATATCATTTTCCAATAATAATTGTACGGAGGATTATACATTTCGTATTATGTATCAATATTTTTTTAACAACAAATCATAATCTATCTAATCTACATCAACTGAATATTGAACTCTGACCACTAAAAATGAGAGTTTTTGCTTTCCACTAAAAATGAGAGTTTTTGCTTTCCACCACATGTCCACTAGGCTACAAGCAATATCCTACAAAATACGGCCTACATCCCTCAGTATTGTGCCCCTTTTGTTTTAACACAAAAATCAATAAAGTGGGGATATGTGATGGTAATTAATTATGAAAAAAATAATTAATCGTAGCCACAAATTCTTTTTCATTTAAGGAAAGAGGCACAAAAGGATGGGACGGATCGAAATAAAAATGAGACAATAGCAAGGGATGGATGTAGTATTATCTATATTCACATTAATAGTTTTATTTTCAAATATCACACAAGTCAAGAAAATAAGACACATAAGAGGATTAAAAGTATTTGAGAGTGATGTGATAAGTTGATTTGATTGCAATTGAATATTAAGGATGAGAGAATTAATTGATGAGATAGTAAATTAGGGTACTAGAAATTTAAATCGCATATTATAGGTGGGTTGATGTGATTGTAATTTATTTCCTTTTACGTAAGTAAGACTAATAAGTTGGGATTTCCTAAAGAGGAAAGCGAGACTAATGAGTCGGGATGAAGGTACTACCTCCATCCCATTTAATTAGTCTATTTGTCATTTGGTACCTCCTATTTATTTATTTCATTTTCGACTATGGCAAGAAATAATTGGATGCAATTAACTCTCTCTTTTTATAATTAATTGTAATAACATATATCTACTTTTTTTATTTGTATATCAAACCCAAATATGACTAATCAAATAAGATGAATGTGGTAGTAAATAGTATGCTCGTTGTATGAACAATTGTGTACACCTATTATCATTCATAGTAAATATCTTATAGAATTTTTGGGGTATTTCTATTTCCCACCTTTTTTTCTAATTCTATATGGCTTCTAATGCTTGAAATATTAACCACGTTAGCTTTATGCAAGTATTTCTTTATTGTTTTTTAAATTCGAGTCGGTATTCTTGTGCAAACTCCCGTCTACGCAGCAATTTCCACTATGATTCCATGACGTGGCTTGCCATTCTTGTAGCTTTGAAATAGTAGCTGCATGATTTGCATCCTCTTCCAGTTCGGAATGTCTGTGTTTGAAGCCATCTTCAACCTCTGCCTCTACCTCTTTTGTTGCTTTAAAGTGTAGAATGTTAAAAGTTTAGAGATGGAAGAAAGTTTGTAATGAGAAGAATTGTGATCACTTCATGTATTTGTAGATAGAATAAGTAGTTTAAGGTGGGAAATTCAATTTTTAAGTTATAATAAATTTCTCCCTTTTTTACCATATACCAGCTGTAAGTTTACCATTTAATCTGAAATTTTCGTTTTTTTAATAGCTAAAATGTGAATAGTAAATGCCGAAAAAATAATAACTTTGAACAGTAATTTTACACTAATTTTTCAGTTTGAATGACGTTAACAGCTTTGTACTAGTGTCACAGGGTAAAATCTAGCGTATAAAATTTTGCACCCTTGTGCCGGCGTCGACCACCACAATTGACCAGCCTACTCACCCTCACCACACTCGTGTATCTCTAAATCTTTCCACTCGTGTTTGAGGCTTAATCGTTTGTTGTTTTGCTTGCCACACAATCACAGAATATGCATGCACAACGGAATAGTAAAGCACACAAGAGTTTACGGGCACCACGCCCAACCTTCGTAAATCACTCAATCACAAAGGTAAACCCAAAGCAAGCATACAACGTAATCTGCTCACACTGAGCCGAGGAAGACATACATAATCGTGATGGACAAAGTCCCCATCACTAGACAAAGCAATCTTGGCCGTCGGTCGCCAACCGCCGCGCCAAGTGTCATGATCCGCACGCACCAGCACATTGGGGCAGTTTTGCCCCACGCAACTGCCCCGGAACCGTTCGCCGCATAACTGCTCGCACAACTACTCGGCATGCTCCACGCACATGCCTCGCTCGGACATCACAGCATCGAGTCCCATCGGTCGCACGCAGTTTACCCGGCACACACAGTGCACGGGCAGGGGCAAGACACACGCCCGTCGGGTGCCAATGCCGCGCACACAGCGCGTGCATCCGCCCCGCTGCACGTTCCTTTGCCGGGCAACACATGCCCCCGCACGGCACCTCCGCACAGTGCCGCGCGTACACGCCAATGTCCCGTACATTGGCATCACCTACTGCCTTCCGAGCCAGCCATCACACACCACTTCCGAGCCAGCCAAGGCACCTACCCATGCCTTGACACCAACAACACCCAAGGTTGTGGCTAGTGGCACGCCACAACTCGGTCAGGCAGATTTACTCCCGTAACAAACCACCCCCACCGGAGCTCGACGACGCCCTCGTTGTCGATGGTGGGGAACTCTTTTTCTTGGCTTCCCAATACGCAACAATTTCCTTCTCAAATTACCACAATTCAGCAGCTTTTTCCCAAGTAGCATCCGCCTCGGACTCACTCTTCCATAGCACCAAATACTCCGTCCTCCGGTTCTTTTTACTTTGGCCCATGGTTCGATGGTCCAAAACCCGCTCAACACCCTTGGTGTACTGCTTCCGAATTACGGGTGGCGCACGCATCCGCTGCGCCCTAGTAAGATCTGTCTCATCCTCATAGAACTTCTTTAAATAAGAAACATGAAACGTCGGGTGTACCTTCAACCTGTCCGGCAAATCAAGGTGATAGGCAACCCGTCCCACTTTCTTTACAATCTCAAATGGCCCGTCATACTTCTGAACCAAGCCACGATGCACAGCCTTGGAAGAAATCTTCTTCCAAATCTGGGGTGTCAATTTCAGCAACATCCTTTCCCCAACTGCAAACCCAACGTCTCTCCTACGTGAGTCAGCATGCTTCTTCATTCGACGCTGAGCCTTGGCCAGGCTCTCCCGCGCGTCTTCCAACATTTCCTGCTTCCCACGAGCAAAGCGATAAGCAGCCGGACATCTGTCTCCCGCGCGCTGCAATGCTATCTCATGTGGAGCCATGGGCTGCTGCCCATACACGATCTCAAACGGACTCCGACCCGTCGCCGAAGACCAATGCAGATTATAACTGAACTGAGCCATGTCCAGCAACTCAACCCAATTCTTTTGACTCGCCGTCACATAATGGCGCAAGTACTCCTCCAACAATTGGTTCATCCTCTCCGTCTGACCATCGGTCTGAGGATGATTAGGCGTGGAAAACTTCAACTCTGTACCCATCATATTGAACAGCGCAGTCCAGAATCTCCCGATGAATCGCGTATCCCGATCACTCACAATATCCTCTGGGACACCGAAGTATTTTACCACATACTTCATGAACAACTCAACCGAAACTTCAGCAAGGCAAGCCTTAGGACAAGCTATAAAGATAGCGTAATTTGAAAACCGATCAACTACCACAAAGATAAAAGCCATACCTTCCACCTTCGGAAACCCAGAAATAAATTCCATCGACACCGACTGAAATGGTTTATCCGGAATAGGCAAGGGCTGCAATAAGCCCGCCTCCTTCTTTCTCTTCAATTTATCCTTCCGACAAACCATGCAAGTCCTCACATATGCATCGACATCATCCTCCATCTTGGGCCAAATGTACCTGCGAGATAATAGTGCAAGCATCCGTTCCGCGCCGGGATGCCCCGTCCACAACGGGTCATGCGTTCCCCTCATAAGCTCCCGACGAAGTGCCCCAGTAGGCACGAATGCACGATTACCCCGAGAAAATAGTAAGCTATCTTCTAGCCAATACTTTCTCGTCTCTCCCTTCTTAACTTGCTCAACCAGTTTTACATAGACCGAATCTGACCCCGCCAGGTCACGGATTCTGCCCAAGAAATCCGTCTCAACCAGTGTCAAAGCTGAAACGTATTCCTCCACTGTCTTCCGACTCAAGGCATCAGCGACAAAGTTGTGCCTTCCCGGGCGATGTACCTACTCAAACTCAAACTCCCCAAGATACTCCTGCCACCGCGCTTGCTTCGGAGTAATCTTCTTCTGAGTATTGAAATAGGTGTCCGCTACATTATCCGTCACCACCGTGAACCTTGTACCAAGGAGGTAGTGCCTCCACACCTCCAAACAATGTATCACAACAGTCATCTCTTTTTCGTGCGTACTATACCTCGATTCCACATCCTTTAATTTCCGGGACTCATAGGCAATGGGGTGCCCATCTTGCACTAGCACACCCCCAATAGCTTTATCCGAGGCATCCACCTGCACCTCGAATGGCTCACCAAATACGGGCAATTTAAGCACATGCCCCGTCGACAAGGCCTCTTTCAGCTTAGCAAACGCCTTCTCACAATTGTTGGACCATTCCCACTTCATGTCCTTCTTCAGCAAGTCCGTCAAGGGACTCACAATGTTCGAGTACCCCTTTATGAACCGCCTATAGTAATTTTCCAGCCCAAGAAATGACCTTAACTCGGCCACCCCAGAAGGTGCCGACCAGTCAAGTATAGCAAGCACTTTCTTCTTGTCCATCTTAATCAGTCCATACCCGATCTTATGGCCTAAGAACGTGATCTCTTCTTGACAAAGTTCACACTTCTCTTTTTTCACATACAACTTGTTTTCCCTCAACTTAGAAAACACAGCTATCAAATGACCCACATGGTCACTCAATGATTCCGAATATACCACAATGTCATCTAAATATACCACCACAAATCAATCAAGGAACTCATATAACACATCATTCATCAAGTTACAAAACGTGGCATGTGCGTTTGTCAAACCGAAAGGCATCACCAAAAACTCAAACGAACCATACCTCGTAACGCAAGTAATCTTGGCCTCG
>JAOWBJ010133132.1:0-12823 GCA_028566335.1 Monarda citriodora | reverse complement strand
GCGGGGGTATTTTGGACATTTCGCATGTGACAAAATGTTAACATTTCTATTTATAGGGGGTGGATAATTATTATATAGTGTATATATATATATATATGTATATATATTGAAAGGAGCAACACATACCTCGGTAAAATCCCCAGGCCACTCCAAGGCCTGAGCAATAGGAGCACCAAAATGGGCCCCCGCAATCCCAACCTCCTCCTCAAGGCGGGGTAGAGTTGGTGCAGATGCAGCCACAGAACGCTCCGGTCCCTTCTTCTGCGGCCCTCTCTCCAAAGTCCTCTCGGAGGAGGCAGAAGAAGAGGAAACGGTCATCGGGACCGAACCTGTAGTGGTGAGAGGCAATGAGGCCCCTGAAGAGGTCTTCTGCCTCTTCGGCCCATTTTCAACAGCAGGGCTTGCTCGACAGCCTTCTTCTTGCCGAACTGCTTGTACATGTTCATTGTAAACAGAAATGACGGAGTCAGAAAATAGAATTAAAAGAAACACACTACGAGGACAAAGGCAATCATCACCCTTAACGACTTCATCATCGGTAGACGAGTCAGGCTGACTGACCACACCTCGGAAGATCTCGGGCTCCGAGTACGCCCTTGTCACCATAGGGGTGTCCCTGAGCAGGTCTTCGAGCCTGCCCAGGTATTTAGTCGGAGGATGACGGATTACAAACTCGACCCCCCTCCACACAAAGTTGGAGGCCCCAGTCCCCTTATAATAAAAAGGCGGGACTGCCACTTTCGGCCACTGGGATTTCGTTTTGGCTCTAAAAACCCGAATCGGGGTAAGAAAGAACCATGACCCTTTCCTTTTAAATTGGAAAAATCTTAGCACTAAGTCTAAGGAAAGCTCATATCCGGCCACTAGCAGTCGAATGCAAAAGCGGTCAAGTGCCTCCAAGAGTTCGGAGTCACCTGACCGAGAGGGAGGCTAAACCTATCTAACAGCTCTACAAAATAGGGTAAAGTGGAAAACGAAGCCCGCACTCCAAGCAGGCTTCGTATACTGTACAGTATCTTACCGGCGGAAGATCCGCCCTATCATCACCCTCGGGAACTATGGCAGTTCCCCCGGCAAATAATATCGGCTAGCTAGAGAGGTTATGGTCTCGAAACTAAGACGCGACCGAAATCTCTCTACCGGAACTAATTTTGCATTTTTCCGACCGCCGCCGGTTGATTTCGACGTCCCTACAATCGCTTTATCAGCAACCGCCCCCCATCACTACCTGAATGTGGACTCGAGGTGGAAGACATACTTACTTGTGTTTTACGTGAAAGAAAAGATTGTTGATTGGAAATCCTCGGTATTTCTGACTGTTTCGATGATCAAAAGCTCGAAATTTGCAGAAGACAATTATAGAGAGAATGCGAAGATAAAGAGGAAAAAGTTTGAATGTGATGGAACTAGGGTTTTTATCAAAAAGCAAGCGACGATTCGAATCCCACTTTTTTGGGATTCCAACAGTCGCATTAAATGCAAAGAAATGTATTGTGTACGCTCAGCACGTCTCAACTCCGGCACATCCAAAGTACCCCACCTTTAGCCGATTTCGGCATTACCTCACTTTTTGGGATGGATGGTGATGGGATATGGATCAAAATCCCTCAAGCCCAGTGGAAAGGCCCATTCAATCCGTCCCATTAACAGCACAGGCTCGAGTTAACCGATCCAACGATTACTGTCCGGCAACGAGTTCAGTTCGGTAATGCACTCCGGTTCAAAGCCTCCAAGCCGAATCAAGCCCCTAGCGACTACACTCCGGTAAAATCGATGTAATCGGCCCACTCCGGCTTCAAACAGTCGTCTACTTGTAACTTTCCAGTCAGCAGATAATCCGCAGTCATAAGCGGTTATTCACATGCAGTTACATGCATGCACACCTCAACCCACGATTTTCTCAACCGCAAGTAACCACCTGAAAGCGGTTACGCACACACCTACTGGGCCTGCGAGCCCAGACCCATAATCCTTGTGTATAAATAGCACGTAGGTTGATTAGAAAGGGTTAGAATCTATCATTGTAATCTCTGCACCCTCAAGCAACAAAGATCAAACAAAATTTTTCCTGTGGACGTAGATTTACCCAAAGTAAATCGAACCACGTAAATACTATGTTCATTTATTACTATTATTTTCATCGTTTCAAATCCCTTAGAAAACTGGAATCGATCACTAGCGCCGCCCGTAGGAAACAAAATTTTGTGATCCATGATTTTTCTATTGCCGATACGAGATGACAAGAAGAACCAACGCTATTCGCAACTGCAATGGACAAGGAAGTACTGGTCCAAGTCACATAGCCGGGAAAGATCCTATTCAAAATGAGAGAAATCCAACTCCTATCTCTCGAAAAGACAGGACCGATCCTACCGAAACTCAAAGGACGGAACCGTACGAGCAGCTCATTCTTAACGAGGTTGTCAAGCAGTTCCTAGAGGAAAAGCAGGATGAATTCCTCGATTTCCTGCGAAGGGGGCAAAATCCGCCCCGTGACCGTGAAAAAGAGGCTGAAGCCTCCTCCTACCATTCGAGGAATGAGGGTCACCGGAATGATCCGCCTCCCAGTTCGTCCCGCCACCACCGGAGCATGCGCTCTTCCCGCCACTGGAGAACACTTTACGAGCAGAGCCGCTCACCACCACAGACTCATATCTCTGCGCTCCGT
The DNA here is from genome assembly GCA_028566335.1 of Monarda citriodora. Lineage (NCBI taxonomy): Eukaryota > Viridiplantae > Streptophyta > Magnoliopsida > Lamiales > Lamiaceae > Monarda > Monarda citriodora. The sequence goes on along the minus strand of JAOWBJ010133132.1, from coordinate 10,155 downwards.
AATGAGGGGTTCAAAATGTACGGAGTACTCTGAACTCCCTTTTCGGACAACATAGTGCAAACTCCTCTCTCTAACAATTATAAGGTCCCTCCATTCGCTTATGATGGTTTAGTGGACCCCCATGATTTCCTTGGCCGGTATCAGTACAACATGGCCAATCAGTGCCTCAATGAGGTGCATATGTGCAAGCTATTCCCAGAACTACTCATTCGGATGCAAGGAGATGGTTTGATAGCCTGCCCTCTGGTAGTATTAGATCATATGGAGATTTGATGGCAGCCTTCCATAGAAGGTTCTTTTAAAAAGCCGAAGCCCGAGCCACTTCGGCACAACACCTATCAATTCGTCAGGGTCGCGATGAGAAGATCAGCGACTTCATGACGAGGTTCAATCAAGAATGCCTACAAGTAGATGACATTAACGATCTACTTGAAATCTCAGCATTCCAAAATTGAATTCTACTTGGAGCTCTATACAAAGAGCTCGTCAAATGCAATCCGCAAATCACACAAGAAATGTGGAACATTGCGGACCAGTTCGCCCGAGCCGATGAGGTGGACCGAAGAAAGAGAACCCTGGACAATTCGGTCCGGGGTGAAAAGAAAAAGAATGAGGATTGCGGTGACCAAGGACGCCCTCCCCGGAGTGCTTTTGATAGACTCTAGAGAGGGCCAATACAGTCCAGATTAGGACCTCGTCCTAATCCAGAGAAGACCCAACCTCAATATGCGCCACTGACTAACTCAAGGGCGGAAATTTTCGAGCTCCATCCAGCGATGTTAGAAAAACCTAAACCAATGACAAAGTCAGCTAAACGGTGCAGTCAGGACAAATATTGATTCTTCCATGAAGACCACGGTCATGACACGGAAGAATGCCAAAACTTGACTGCTGATATCGATGCTCTTGTGAAAGCTGGAGCATTGAAGAAATATCAAGACCAGCGACAGCAGGCCGGAAAGAAAAGACAGGGGAAGATGAACTGCGCTCCCCCAAATGATAAAAAACAAAGGCAACAAGATCCTGAGGAGGATGATCACGAACTCCAATATGACGGAGTTATCCAGACGATCGATGCTCTCCCAGCTGGGAAGATGAAGTCGTAAATAAAGGCGGAGTAACGGAGCTCGACCTGAGAAGAGCCAACTCACAAACGCCTAAAGAAGGAGAAAGTCATCACCTTCTTTGACGCGGACCTGGTGTCGGCCATCTTACTACACCAAGATGCTATCTTCATCCAAGCCGGAGTGCCGAACAAGCTTATCCACTGAGTGTTCGTGGACACTGGTGCTTCAGTCAGCATTCTCTTCAAAGAATGTTTCGACAAGCTGGAAAATGACCCAGCGCGCCTGAATTCGGCCCCACTCTCCCTAAAGAGCTTCGCACAAGATGATACCTGCCTGGAGGGGGTTATCAGCCTTCTCGTGACTGTAGGGAAGGCCCCTACCAGTTCCACTGCAGTAATCGAGTTCTTCATCGTCAAAGCCTGCTCACCATACAATATCATTCTTGGAAGAGACTGGCTCAATGCAGTTCGGGTGGTATGTTGTACATACCACTTGATGGTAAAAATTCCTACTAAGGGGGGATAACATCCATCCGTGGAGACCAAAAGAGAGCAAAGGAGTGCATGCAAATTGCTCTCAAGAATGTCGAACCCTCAGTTCGGCATTACCAAGCATATGAATCACAACTGCCTGAGGAGTTGGAGGTAGATGAAGTACAGTCCGAGTCGAACTCAATGGAATTACAACTGTACGAAGACGAACCCACTAGAATCGTCAAGATTGGCTTTGCCGAAACAACTCAGTTCAAGAATCAAACAATTCAACTCCTAAGGGCCTATCAGGATGTCTTTGCATGGTCTCTGCTGGACATGACAGGAGTGTCTCCGGACATTATCACACACCGACAAAATATTGATCCCGCGGTCCGGCCAATAAGACAAAAGCAAAGACTCTTCGCCGCGGAAAGAAATCAAGTCATTCGCGACGAAGTCCACCAGCTGTTGAATGCCGAAGTCCTCTTCGAAGTGAAGTACCCAACATGGATAGCCAATCCAGTCATGATCAAGAAAAAGGAAGGGGGTGGCGGATGTGCATAGATTATACAGATCTAACAAGCATTGTCCCAAAGATTGTTATCCACTTCCTAACATAGAAAAAAAAGTCGAAGCCTTAGTAGGTTTCGTAATTTTTAGTTTTCTTGATCTATACAAAGGTTATCACCAAGTTTTAATGAATGGAGAGGATGCTTCCAAAACTTCCTTTATCACTGACTTCGGCATTTTCGCCTATAAAAAGATATCGTTCAGTTTGAAAAACGCAGGAGCCATATATCAAAGGATGATGGACAAACTATTTCGGCATCATATCGGCAAGATAGTCAAAGTGTAAGTCGATGACATCATCATCAAAAGAAAAAGAATTTCCGAATGCGTAGACGACCTCAAAACGACTCTCGATGTACTCCGGAATGCCAACCTCAAACTCAATCCCCAGAAATGTACATTCTTGGTAAACTCGGGGAAATTTCTGGGGAGTTGGGTATCCAAAGAGGGACTCAAGGCCAATCCGGCAAAAGTCATCCAAAACATGGCAATGCTGAACTCGATCCATGACGTGCATAGACTAACTGGATGCTTAGCCACACTGAATCGTTTCCTCTCTCAAGTGGCTGAAAAGCAGTTGCCCTTCTTCAAAATATTGAAGAAAACCCTGAAGTTCGCGTGGGGGGAAATATAGAAGAAAGCCTTTGAAGAGCTCAAAAGATATTTGGCCGGATTCCCTGTGCTGTCTGTACCCAAAGACGCAGAGGCTCTTTCTTTGTACTTAGCAGCCTCAGACGAAACAATCAGTGCGGTGCTTGTACGAGAAGACAGTCAGCGTCAACATCCCATCTACTTCATAAGCCGTGCACTAAGAGGTCCAGAGACTCAATATCAGCCTTTGGAGAAAAAAGCTCTGGCCTTAGTGATAGCGGCAAGAAGATTGCGGCCATACTTTTATGCTCACACAATATGCGTCCTAACTGATCTCCCACTTCAGCAAGTTTTGAGTAAGCCTGAAGCATCAGGTATAATAGCTAAGTGGGCTATTGAGTTAGGTGAACACTCCGTCGAGTATCTACCTCGGAAGGCCATAAAGGGACAAGCTTTAGCTGATTTCCTGGTTGAAGCTAAATTCGAACAGACCATTCCGGCAGATACCGAAATGGAAGATAAAGTCACCGAGTTTCCCGAAATGGAACCACCAAACTGTTGGATTGGATATGTGGATGGAGCTTCGGGTAAAACAGGAAGCGTAGCAGGCATACTACTCGTTGCACCAGATGGGCACGAAGTGACTTACTCACTTCGGTTCAAATTCCCTACCACAAACAACAAGGCGGAGTACGAAGCACTCCTTGCCGGACTCCGATAAGCTCAAAGCCTTCACATCAAATCCATAAAAGTTCATAGTGACTCACAAGTCATAGTGGGCCACATAATGGGTACAAGTGAAGCCCGAGGAGAGAAGATGAATAAACATCTGGAAAAAGTTCGAAATCTCCAACAAACTTTCTCATATTTCCAGATAACTTGCATCCCTAGTGCGCAAAATAGCCGAGCAGATACACTAAGTAAACTGGCATCGTCTCACAGTTCTAAGACTATCCCCATTAGCAACATTTTGAGCAATGTCAAGTGTGGGGGTCATTGATAATGAATAAAAATTAATGAAAATTAATTTAGTCACATCAACCCCAACTTTACAATGTTGGTCAGCCAACCTTTGTTGAGAGGTGGGGGTTGTGTGAGGTGTCATATTGTGATTGGAGGATGTTTATTTTTCTTTATCTATTTCCTTTTCTATTATTAAGAATATGTGATGTGGAAAATATTTTATGAGGTTGAGTTGGGGTTATTGATGGGAGTGAAAGTTATATAAAGTTGGGGGTTGTGTATGTGGATGAAAGAGAAATTAATATTTTATTAAAAAGTTGATTGGGGTTGGGTTGAATGTGTGTTATGGATGGGGATAATCTAAGGTGGAAGAACTACTGCACAGAAGCATTGACGATGCAACCGAAGTGCAAATGGTGACAAACACACCGAACTGGATAACCCCCATACTGGAGTATCTGGACAACGGACAACTACCCGAAGATAAGCTCGAGGCAAGGAAAATATTATGCAGATCACTTCAGTACGAACTCCATCAAGGAACCCTATACAGGAAATCCTACCTACAACCATTGTTGAGGTGTATGGACCTGATGAGGCGGATTATGTCATAAGAGAAGTCCACGAATGATCTTGCGGAAGTCATATCGAAGCCAGATCCTTAGCCAAAAAAAGATGAGGTGGGGATATTACTGGTCAACCCTCGTCCAAGACGCAGTCATCCTCGTCAAAAAATGTCCGAAGTGCCAGATTCATGCCAATGTTCCAAGGATGACGCAGACAGATCTGACCACCATGCAGAGTCCATGGCCTTTTATGCAATGGGGCATAGACATCGTGGGACCATTGGAAAAAGCCCCAAGGCAGCTGCAATTTCTAATTGTAGCAATAGACTACTTTACGAAGTGGGTCAAGGCCGAGCCCTTGGCTAAGATAACAATTACAAACGCTCTAGACTTCGTATGGAAGAACATAGTATGCCGCTTCGGCATACCTCATGTCCTCGTCTCGGATAATGGAACTCAGTTCACGGACAAGAAGTTTAGGGAATGGTGCCAAGAGTTGAAGATTCAGCAACGGTTCACTTCGGTCGCTCATCCACAAGCGAACGGTCAGACCAAAGTCACAAACCGCACCATAGTGAAGGGGCTGAAAACTCGGTTAGATCGAGCCAGAGGACTTTGGGTAGAAAATCTCCCACGAGTTTTATGGTCGTACTGAACTACCCCAAGAACTGCGAATGGCGAGACACCGTATAGCATGATATACGGCACCGAAGCAGTCATTCCGGTCAAAATCAGCATGCCCAGTCCTCGCACGCTAAACTTCTCAACTGAAGCAAATGAAGAAGGACTCTGGGCCGAACTCTACCTTGCCGAAGAAAAGAGAGAGCTCGCCTTTATAAAGGAAGCCCAATACAAGCAGCAAGTAGCCCGGTATTATAATTAAAGGGTGAAAACTCAGCAATTCCAAGTGGACGACCTCGTACTAAGAAACAACGAAGTGAGCAGAGCAGAGAAGCTCGACAAGCTCGAAGCCACTTGGGAAGGTCCATATCAGGTTATTGAAGTTCTCGGCAAAGAGTCATACAAATTGTCTCACATGTTCGGTGAACACATTCCCCGAACTTGGCATATTTCAAACCTGAGAAGATACTATGTATAGATGGGAAGTGTCAGTTTGGTCATCCATGTAAGTCCTTGTTCAGTCCGGTCATTCATGTAAGTCCAGTGTCAGTTCGGTCGTCTATGTAAACCCGTGTGTAGTTCGGTCATCTCTTTTATATATAAATTATTCACTTTTACGGTCGTTTGTCTATTCTTTATAAATTTTTTCTTTTAATTTTCCAAGTTCATCATTCATTCATGCATGTGTCCAAAGTCCCATGTATACATAATAAGCATAATTTAGTCTCAAAAGGTTGGCCCCCTTTTTGAGAATCTACCGAAGACAATGTTGGGTCAAATCTTCATTAGAAAGTATAAGACTACATTGTCAAGGTTAATGGTAAATAAGCATTTCGTTCAAAACGAAGTGCAAATACCGCAGTCCCCATTTCTGGTGACTTCGTACAAACGCGCGTAAGGAAGTCCGTTCCTAGCGATAAAACTCGCCAAACAAGGACAAATCCACTTCGATAGAAAAGTTCGCTACCTTACTAAAGCCGAAGTTAATAAGTTGAATAAAAAAATAAATTTCTGTAAAAAAGCTAAGTGATGATTCACAACGGCAAAACATAAATATTTTATTCACAACAAGAAGGTATACAAATATACATATTCACATCTATTACATGACATTTATTCTAAGATGCAGGAGGGTCCCTAGGTTTGCTACAATACAACCACTTGTCTGCAAAGTCTTCAGGCTTTTCAGCCCTCATAAGAGCATCTAAGTTAAAACCTCCTCTATCGACTCCGGCCCCTCTAGCACCGCCACGAGAAGTAGAGCCCATAGGTCTTTTTCCACGACCCTGAGACAGAGATGCTCTACCACCTCGGTGTCTCAAATCTTCTCGGCGATCCTGCTCGGTGTATTCAAGTTGCCAGCGAATTGCAGTGGACCTCAGAGGCGGAGTATCATTGAGGATTTTCTTTAATTCCGTATACCGAACAAAAATAATTTTTTATATCCCGGCAAAGTGCCAGAGAGCATCGATTTCACTTCGGTATTCCTATGCGGACCATGGAGCCTCTTTATCTCACGGATACACCGCCATATCTCTCTCATTTGGTTTTCAACTCCAGTAATAGTTATTCCACCACTACGACGGATAATCTCTTTGTACTCAGTATTTTCCTCCTTCAGAACCTTGAATTTGGCTTTCATGTCTTTGAGGGTGGACTTGAGTTCGACAATTTGGGCCAACACTTTGTCATATTTAATTTGGTCATTTCTAGCTCGACTTTCAGCTTCATCTAACACCGAAGAGTATAGCTTCCCCCAGTGCATGATTTCTATCTCCTTGGAGTTAAGAATACGAAGAAACTCTTTCAGTTCGGCATCCCAAGAAAAAGGAAATGGAGCAACAGGCTACAAATAAAAATAAAAGCATAAATGGAGAAATTCAAGAGCCACAAAGATCTTTTTCATTCATGAGGAAAAGGTACAAAAGGGGGGGTAGCAAGGCCGAAGTACAATTATGAATACCTAAGCTAAAAAAAAAGGAGTGAAGTCATACTTCAGTATTGTCACCCCCAGTCTCTTTGTTGGTCCTCGGCACTTCGTCTCCCCTTGTCTCCTCGTGTTGTTCAGCCGGATGGGCCTCCGCATTCAGCAGTTCGGTCTCCCTCACCTCCAGATTGACCTCTTGGTCCTTCGGAGGAGAAAGGGGCACTTCAATCCTTGGAGATGTAGGGACCCCGTCACCCTCCTCCTCACCTCCTCCCTCTTCCTTGACGAGGGGTGCCGGAGACACTGGGCCCAATGCGGCGAGGACCCATTCCATCCGCTCATCACGGTCTGTAATGCACGCACAGACCGCTTCAACCGTCAAAGGTACCGGAGATGCCGCCAGCTCATTTAGAAGCGGCATGGTTTGGAGGCGAGCAGCCACTTCCCTCGCATAGAGCGGGATCACCACATCCAGCCCTTAGCTGAGGTTTTTTGACAGCATGCTGGTGAATTCGCCAATAAAGGCAGCCAACTACGAGCTCACGAAGAGCTTCACCGTGTAAGCACATAGAACTTCACTTTGCGTTGCGGCAAAGGAAGCCGTATCACCTGCCCGCTGCTTCCTCAGCAGCTCCGACTCGGCCTTCGCCGCTTTCGCTACAGCTTCCGCCTTCTCCGCCCTCGCCCTAGCCCGGCTAAGAGAGGACTACATTGCCTTAGCCTGGGATGCCTTGTTAGCGGCATCGTCCTTGGCCTTCGTCAAAAGATCCTTGCTCTTAGCCAAGGATCGCTCCAGCTTTCGGTGCTCGGAAGCACCCTTCTTCAATTAGGACTGGACCAATCCGGAAAGCAGTTCGGCCCTTTGCATAAAAGGGAGATTTTGTAAAAAAAAAAATTGGGACATACCTCGGCAAAACCCCTAGGCCACTCGGCCTGAGCAATAGGAGCACCAACTTGGGCCCCCGCAGTTCCAACCTTCTCTTCCAGGCTGGGTAGAATTTGTCCAGGGACCACCAAAGAGAGCTTCAATCCTCTCTGGTGCAGTCCCCCCTAGATTCCTTTCCGAGGAGGCCGAAGAAGAGGACACGGTCATCAGGACCGGACCTATTGAGGGGAGGGGCACGGTCTTGGAAGAGATCTTTTGCCTCTTCGGCTCCTTCTCAGTGGTGGAAGTCTATTCGACGGCCTTCTTCTTGCCGAGCTGTTTCAAAATGTTCACTGAAAGCAGAGAAGACGAAGTCAGGAATGGAGTTAAAAGAAACACACTACAGAAATGCTACGAGGACGCATGATCCTCACCCTCTTCGACTTTGTCCTCGGCCGACGCCTCAGGCTGAGGGACCTTACCTCGAACGAGCTCGGACTCCCTATAAGCCCTCATCACCATAGGGGACTCATAAGCAGGTCTTCGAGCCCGCCCAAGGGTACAATCGTAGGGTGACGGACTACATGCCTGATACCCCGCCACACAAATTCGGGAGCCCCAGCCCCCTTGTATAAAAAGAAACGAGATTACCACTTCGGCCACTTTGATCTCGTCTTGGATTTAAAAAGCCAAATTGGAGTAAGGAAAAATCACGACCCTTTTCTCTTGAATTGAAAAAAACTAAGAACTAAGTCTAAGGTTGGTTCGTACCCCATCACTAGCACTTCAGCTACAAATGCAGTCAAGTGCCTCCATGAATTCGGAGTCACTTGACCGAGGGGGAGATAGAACCTATCAAGCAATTCAGCAAAATGAGGGTAAAGAGGAAAACGAAGGTCGCACTCTAAGCAAGCCTCGTATACAGTACAATGTCCCGGTGGCGGACGATCTGTCCTATCGGTTTCATCTGGAACAACGGCTTCAAACACCGGAGGAAAATTGTAACGATGGGCTAGAGATTCTATAGTGTCGTCACTAAGGCATGACCTAAAATCCTCTACCGGAACTAGTTCTGCCATTTTTCGGCCGGCGGCGGCTGATTTTGACGACCCTACAACTATGTTACCGGCTATATCCCCGTCACTACCCGATTGTAGACTCGAAGTAGAAGACATACTTACTTGTCAATGCGAGAAAAGATTACAGCGGATTGAAAATCTCCGATTCTTAGCAATTGTCCTGGCGGCGAAAATTCCTTGAAAGCTTGAAATTTGCAGAGAAAATTTGCAGAGGAAATGCGAAAAAGAGAGGGTGAAAAAAGTTCAAATGTCGCAAAGGTAGGGTTTTTATCGAAAGGGAGACGGCGATTCGAATCCCGCTTTTTCGGGATTCCAACAATTGCATTAAATACGAGGAAACGTACAGTGTACGCTAGTAGACGTCAGCACGTCTCAACTCCGGCACAACCGAAGTGCCCGGCAGATCCGAAGTACTCTACTTTCTAATTTCGGCATTACCTCACTTTTCGGGAGAGGCGGTGATGGGATACGGACTGAAATCCCTTGAGCTCAGTGAAAAGGCCCATTTAATTTGGCCCATTAACAACACAGGCTTGAGAGAACCGGTCCAACCCGTTACAGTCCGACAACGAATTCAGTTCGGTAATGCACTCCGGTCCAAAGCCTCCAAGCCGAATCAAGCCCCTATCGACTACACTATGGTACAAGAGGCGCACAGTGACTTACTCCGGTACAAGAGACGCAACTCACTCCGGCTTCAAGGAGTCTTGGACTTGTATGTTTTTTGTCAGTATATAATCTGCAATCATAAGCGGTTATGTACAAGTAGTTACACGCACGCACACCCCACGACTCACAATCTCTTCAACCTCTAGTATCCGCTTTGAAGCGGTTTTTGCACACACTTATTGGGCCTGCGGGCCCAGATCCATTTCTCTTGTGTATAAATAGAACGTAGGTTGATTAGAAAAATGTTGGAAGCCATTATTGTAATCTGCACCCCCAAGCAATAAACGATACAAGCTTTTTTTCTACCGTGGACGTAGATTTACCTAAAGTAAATCGAACCACGCAAAACACTGTGTTCATCATTTATTATCGTTTTTGTCGTTTCATATCCTTTAAGAAAAGTCGGAATCGATCACCGTAATTAGTGGTATATCGAATTTTTCGGTACGATATTATACCGTACCGAAGATTTTCGGTACGATAACGTTATGAGTTTTACAATACCGCGGTATACCGATTAATACCAAAGATTCGGTATACCAAAAAGATTCGGTATATACCGAATGATCGGTATGTACCGAACATTTGATATACCGAATTTTCGTTACATATCGATTATACCAAAATACCGAATGTTAAGTACGTATCAATTTAAGGTGAATATAAAAAAATGTTTTTTAATTTGATTATCTATACTACTATATAATAATTATAGACCCCCTATAAATAGAAATTGTTATACTTTGTCACATTTGAAATGTCTA
>JAOWBJ010133027.1:0-12828 GCA_028566335.1 Monarda citriodora | reverse complement strand
CACTCCTTGTTTATTCATTTAAAACACGCCTACTTCGTTTCTGCCTTTGTTGTAGATGAATGCACTGGAATTCTTCTGCTTGTGTTTGATTTTCATATTCCAACTATTCATTATGTACGCGCAGAATCTCATGTGTTTCCCATTGTATTCTTTTTCCATGTAGCAAGCTATGAATTCTGCATACTAGATTGTTGTGGTGATAGAATATGGTTTTTTGTTTTATGAATAGCGCCTAGGTATATTGTTGGGAAATCTGAGATGGAAGCATCTAAAGAGGGTAAAATCCTCAGGGATTTTAGGTATGGCTGCATCGGTTATTCACTTTACGCCGACCAAAAGAACCGGGCACCGGATGCAGAACAATCTGAACCAGAATTGCCAGTTTGCATTGGACTTGAGGTTAGTGTCATTGACTGTTCTTTGTTATGTGCCTTAGTTACTTTGATTCAGTTTCCTATCATTGTGTATGGAACATAGTGTTTTTATTCAAGAAGAAATAATGCAGTAACATTTCTCTTGGGATGTCGTGGTTGCACTTGTGTTATGTAATATGACTCTGCATTGTTCTTTTCGATTTCTCACTACTATAATTGTTAGTACTTATTGGTGCGATAGGAAAATCTTGGTAGAGTAGAGCAAAGAATTTTTGGTTCAAAAGACACTTTGATTGCTATTTACGTTGTAAGATTTTTATGATAAAATTGATCATTACAATGCTCGTCAGATGCTTTATATCCTCTGCTTGTCATGTCTTCTTACATGTACTCAACTGATACAAATTTGCCTTCTAAACAGGTTTTAGTGGATCGGAAAATTAAAGAACCTTTGCCTGGTGAGAGTCCTCTCCTGTCTTTGCTATTAAACAAAGGTTTTATCAAAAGTATTTCACAAACTGCTCGAATCACAAAAGTATGAGCTGCACATACTTGAACTACAAAAGTATTATATGTATCGATCACTATAATGTTATCAGAATACTCAAACTAGGACATGTGGTGGTGAATTATTGAACCAAGAAAATGAACTTGAATTATGAAAAAAGTTCCTAACACCATCCTATAGCAATGGTACTGTAGTTAGACTTAGACATGACAGTAGAACAAATTTGCCATCGACTTTTTTAGGGTAAACTATGAAGGCAGTAGAGGTAAAGCTTTGTTTCTTGCTTGAAATAGTCTTGATTAGCAAATGACTTCCCGAGCACCTGTATCTTTCAAATTGATGGGATATGGCCCAAAACCTACAAGCCCAACATACACGGCCCATTAGCTTCGGCCCAAATGCATAGACCGTTAGCTTCGGCCCACGCATGCGGCCCACTAGCTTCCGGCCCACTAGCTTCGGCCAACCAACTTGGACCACCAGCTTCGGCCTTGCTTCGGCCCCCTCTTGGCTTGGAGTTGGTCCCAACCAACATATAGAAGAGCTTCGGCACATATCGGCATATACTCGAGCAATCCTAAGCAAGCCGTCAGCATTGCATCCCAAAGCTCACTATCGACACTAGGACACGCTTCGTCCCTGACGAAGCCTTTCACACCATCTTGGACAAAGTTGTGCCCCACTAAGCATTCGGCATACCCTTCGGAAGAACACGGGATAACTCTTGCTTCGTCCCAAAACTGAAGAATGTCAAGCTTCGTCCCAGACGAAGCTTATCTCATTGCTTGCGGCTTCGTCCCAGACGAAGCCTCTCTTTCTCTATGCTGAGTGCTTCGTCCCGGACGAAGCCACTTCATCATTGGACACTTGGCGTATTTTTGGAGTTAGTCCTTCCGGTACAACAAGCAACACGAGTGACGTGTCAACCACGTTCTTCACCCCACGTTCATCAGCCCACGTTTCAGACCCATGATCTCCACGACGCGACTAACCGCTTAGAAACGGTTAGGGTTCGCTAGGACTGGGCCTGTCGGCCCAGCCCAACTATTTTTGTATATAAATAGCACCTCTAATAAGCATTGAGGGTTACGCATTCTGAATTCATTGTACTCAAGAAACAGCAATAAAGAGCTTATATCTTTCTCCCGTGGACGTAGATTTACACCCCGTAAATCGAACCACGTAAATTTCCTTGTGTCTTTTCGTCTTCTTGTTCATTAATTACTCCCCAAAAATTCGCACTCAATCAGCGGGCAACACGCTAGTATAGAGTAATGCTCCTCTAGTTAACATGGTATATTTAATATGCCCACGATTGAGGCGAGACATTATATTTAAGGAAAAAATTAATTAATATACTCTATATAAATAAGCCTAACTAAAATTAAAATAAATCTTAAAAAAAGTTAAACACTAAATGTATTTTTTTTTAAAGTCCAGTACAATACAAATTAAGGACAATTCAATATAAATAAGTCTAAGATCGTAATTTTACAAACAAACAAAAATTCAATATAATTTATAAATAAATATAAAAATATAATTAAAAATTAACCGATAGTCGATTCGGTACAAATTACCTGGCATCAACATTTTATATTTTTGATGGTACCAATTACTTGGCCAAAACCGATATATTCAATATCCGAAAATCTAATTCCCGATCGATATCAATTTTTCTTAAAAATCGAAAACCGAATTATTACCCGAAGATTTAGTTAAGAGAATTAGGAGTACCAATGCAAAATACTTCTTAGTCTCATTTTACTTAACGTGTGAAGCAGAAGGATACTAGCGGAGTATTATCTAATAATTATTCACCATCCAAAAATAGAAAGTGTTACACATTTGTGCTATACGAAATATCTAAATCGTCTGCCCTTCAAAATAGAAACTGTTACATAATAGTTATATAACATGCTTATTCACCATTTAATTTTTATTTCGGTCAACACATCTGAAAGTGGTCGGTATCACGTACGCCACAACACGCGGGCACATGCAAGTATTATGTTATTTATTTATTGCTATAGATTGAGTGCAATATATGTAAATAAATGTATATTCATCATTGAAAATATCGAAATAATTATATTCGCGCACCTTAATAATTAAAAAGGCTACGTAAAAAGAAATTTCCTTCCCAAAACAAAATCTTCACTCTACGCGTATAAAAAACGCGGTTTGTTCCCCCTATAACGTCGCAGCAACTCATCGTATCAAGGCGGTTAAAAACTGATTCTCTCTCTCTCTTCTGTGCATACTACGCGCGGTTTTCTTCTCCCAATGGCGAAAAACAAAGCAGCGATTTCCCTAACCCTAGAGGAAGAGGTGGAGAAGGTCTTCAACAAGTTCGACGCCAATGGCGACGGCAAAATTTCTCTGTCCGAACTCGCCGAGATTCTCAACGGACTCGGCTCCGCCCCTCCCGCAGACGAGGTGGAGCGCATAATGTCGGAGCTCGACACCGACGGCGACGGCTTCATCGACCTGAACGAGTTCAAGGCGTTCCACTGCGGCGGCGATAGGAACAAGGAATTGAAGGAGGCGTTCGATCTGTTCGACAAGGACAAAAACGGCAAGATCTCCGTGAACGAGTTGCACGGGATGCTCCGCAGCCTCGGCGAGAAGTCGTCGCTCAAGGATTGCCGGAAGATGATCAGCAACGTCGACGTCGACGGCGACGGCTGCGTGAATTTCGAGGAGTTTAAGAAGATGATGGCCAGGTCTTAACCGTAAATCCGATCGTAATCTCATCTAACTCCTACTTTTCTACTATTTCTTAATTTTCCTTGGATCTGAAGCAAACAATATTAGGAGTAATTTTTGTTCTCCTGTATAGAATTCACCTGTCTTCAATTTTTTTCTCTAAGCCACGGCCATTTGAACAGAATAAATGTTGAAATTACTGCCTTATTTTCAACGGAGGCAATCGATTTTATTGCTTATTAAGTTGGTATAATTTTTATGGTTGAACAGTGGTAGTTGGAGCAGAACCAATTATCATTCAACGCGTAATTCGATTTGTTGGATGAAGACTGGTGATTAACAAGTAACGCGCTTTTCTTTTTCGAATAAGGAGTATCAAAACTTTAACATCAAGAATACTACATACACTAGGATTGAATGCTCTCCTTTTCTTTTTATTTTCTTATTTTAATTATTTTCTTATGTGTTTTTTTTTTTAATAAATGCGTGTACTAATATTATCTCCATCCCATTGTGCCTCATTGTTTTTTGAATTTGTGATAAGTATTTTCACCGAAATATCTATTATACGTTAAACAATATCGTTTTGACTACGTCAAAAAATATTATAAAACTCGTACTATACTTTAGTGGAAATGTATGCCAATATCGTTTTGACTACGTCAAAAAATATTATAAAACTCGTACTATACTTTAGTGGAAATGTATGCCAACAATGAGGCACAATTAAATGGATGGAGATAGTAAGTTTGCGAATTGTGATTCTTGTAATTTTTGAATTTCATATTTTTATTAATATTATTATTATTGTTTGACTGCAATATATAATTATTCAAAATTGACTTCGAAAGTTTGCCAACGCATTAGTAGTTTTGAATGTCTCGATATAATATTATTTCTGATTAAGTGAGTTTTTAGTTAAGTTTATAAATAACTAACGGAGCATATTTGGGTGAGGACGTCACTCAAGTGTGATCAGATTTACATTGACATTTTTATTCAATAAGATTGACACTTTGATATTTACATTGACACTTTTATTCAATAAGATTGACACTTTGATATGGCCAGCGATTACGGGTTGGATGTCTAATTGTCCGGGCAGTAATGATAGTATCTTGTACTTGAATCGGTGGCTCACTTTTTCTAAGTAATGGGGAAGATGACCGAAACATGCCACTGAAACACTCTACTGAGAGAAAGATGGGTTGTCAAGAACGTAGAGGAGGTAGGATGGGCAATTGGTCAGATCTAGTATGGATCATACACACATACAAGTTTTTGTCATAACTTTAAAGTCATATTCAGACTTATAATTTTTTTTAATTGTTTATAAGTTTATACAAACACTTCAAAATGTGCTATAGAAAAATTGCTAGGATGATAATAATAAAGTTGGTGGTTGTTTGGGGATTTGATTATCTGTCATTTTTTATTTTTTTTATATTTAATTTTTTCGAAAGATATAAATACGAGAATTTTTTAAAATCACGATTGTATTTTACTTGATTGACTTTGATGTTATTTTAATGCCACGAGAATTTTATGTTAGGACAAATCTCTAAATACCCGTAAGAAAATCAAATATATTCAAAAAGTTTGTGTTGGATAGAGGTTAGTGATAGCACACGGTCTAATACTTAGGCTCAAGTACGAGGTCTAATAAATATGGACTTCAACAAGAGCTTGGCCCAACCATATCAGGCCCGAACACAAGGTCCAGGAGATCGCAGCCCACCATGCGGCCCAGTCCGCATAACGGCCAGCTCATCCCGGACTCCTACTGCTTGAGGACTCCTACTCCAAATCCAACTCCAAGCCTATCCCCAAAATCTGTTATAGAGAGATAGGGATTCGGATATATCTCATTTAAAAAGATAATAATAAAAGGCCCCATGTATATCTCTTAGGCCCATCAAACTTCGATTATCAAGGAGTTATAATTAGAGTAAGACTCTCTTTGTAAGCCTATAAATAAGGGCCTTAGCATAGGAGGACGACAGACACTCTCATACTCACAAAAGCAATACAAAGTTCCTCTCATACTCACAAAAGCAATAAAAAGTTCCTCTTTCTCTCCCGTGGACGTAGATCTGCCAACATAGCGGATCGAACCACGTAAATCCTTGCGTTCCTTCTCTTTTCCTTTACGTTCTTTGTATGTTAATGGGCTCATAAAAAGTCGAGATCGATCACTGGCGCCGTCTGTGTGAACTCTATACTCGTGTTACGATCAAAGCTTTTCGTTTTCTCGTTCAAACATGCATCCAAAGAACCACAATACCAGTTCAAACGCATCCCGCGTTCCTCCTCCTGGTGGCAACAAAGATGGAAATCCAAACAAGGATACGAATCCGAACAAGGATGTTGATGTTGTTCCTCATCCCAAGGGTCCAACGGCAGATCCGGACCCTAATCTGCTACTGGAGGGAGGCCCTATCGATCAGGGAGACAACGACGTTGGTTCCAACAAAGAACTTAGCAATCAGGCGCATCTTCGCGGCGAACTGGACACGAGGAAGCCATTCGCGCCTTCCTCGACATCAACAGGGATAAACTCGCGGAGTTTATCCAAACACGAGAGTGTCATCACCAGGAGAAGCCCCGCGAACAGCAGCGGTCAACTCGGAACGGAGGAAAGAAGGATCCCAGCATGGAAGTAGTCCGCGATCGACCTCGAGGCCGTACTCCGCCCCATCAAAAGCCTCGAGATCGCGGCCACCACCACCACAAACGCGACCGGTCACCTCGCAAGTCGCACCGTCATAGAAAACGCTCTCTGTCATGGTCTTCTTCATCATCCTCCTCTACGGGAGGATCTCCCCCATGGCGGATTCGATGCGTATAGCTTGATGTGAACCCCATTCACCCGGAAGATCAACGAGACCCGTCTTCCGAGCACATACAGAGTGCCCCCCATCCAGCCGTATGATGGGCAAAGGGATCCGAGGAATTTCCTCAGGCAATTTCAATATAACATGTGGAACCAGAACCTGAGATCGGTTCACCTGTGCAAGGTCTTCCCCGAGCTATTGGTGGATACAACTCGCGTGTGGTTCGACAGCTTACCACCAAACAGTATACGCTCATATCCAAACTCGTGGAGGTCTTCAAAAGACGCTTCCACCAAAAAACGAAGCCTATGTATACTCCTGCGCAATTGTTGACCGTGAAGCAAGGAGAGAGGGAGTCCATCAACGACTTCCTGACCCGCTTCAACCAGGAGGCGTTGAAGGTGGATGATGCCACCGATGTGCTTATCATCTCGGCATTCCAGAACGCCTTGCGACCTGGTGCCCTTTACTGGGAACTCGTAAGGCGAGAACCCCAGACCCAGACCGAACTGTGGAAGATTGCTGACGAATACACGAGAGCCGATGACACTGATCGGCGGAAGCGCGACCAAGAGAAGGGAGCTTCGTCTAGCAAGAAGCAGTCCGGAGACCGCAGCCTACAGAGTTCGGGTCGCCAACGTCCATGAGAGGTTGCAACAAGGTCCCGTGTCATCCTGACTAGGACCTCGCCAAGGAATATAGTCGAGGCTGGGTCCACGGCAAAACCCTGATCAACCCCAGTACACTCCCTTGAGCAAGCCGCGTGCAGAGATTTACGAGCTGCACATCAACCTGTTCGAGAAGTCGCGTCCAATGCAAAAGCCGGTTGATCGCAGGTCGAAGAAGAGATATTGCGCTTTCCATGAGGATCGTGGCCACGACACGGAGGAGTGCCGCGACCTCGTGGACGATATTGAGGCCTTGATCCAGGATGGTACTCTCAGAAAGTACCAAAGCCAAGGCAATGGTCAGGGCAAGGGCAAGAAGCACCGTGGTCCGGGAAAGAGCAGCTGCCAGCCCAACAAGAAGAACATGCAGGAGCCCGACGACGACAACGATGGCGTCACCCCGCCTCACTAATTCGATGGAGCAATAGAGGACATTACTGAACTGCCTCCGGGACAAACCAAGTCGTCCCTTAAGTCCGAGGCCCGAGCTCCAAGCACTGAGGAGCCCACGGGCAAGAGACTCAAGAAGGAGGAGGCTATCACCTTTTCTGAGGCAGATCCTGTGCCAGCGAAGACTCCGCACCATGATGCCATAGTAATCCAGGTTGGAGTCGCAAACAAATTGGTACACAGGGTGTTCGTCGATAGCGGAGCATCCGTGAGTGTCCTTTTTAGGACATGTTACGACAAAATGAGCCTAGAAGCCACACAGCTCGCCCCAGCGCCATTGCCATTGAAGAGCTTCGCGCAGGAGGAGACTCGACCCGACGGGGTCATCAGCCTGCCCGTCACAGTAGGTCGATCTCCCGCAGCTCGACCACAACGGTCCAGTTCTTTGTGGTATGTACCCCATCGTCTTATAATATAATTCTTGGAAGATATTGGCTCAATGTTGTGCGAGCTGTCTGCTCAATATACCACCTTATGGTAAAAATCCCGACCAAAAACGGGGTAGTTACCGTCAAGGGTGACCAGAAGAGGGCAAAGGAGTGTATGCAGATCGCACTCCGCGGTGCTGAGACTACCAAGCGGCACCATCAAGCATAACAATTAAAGAACACGGAGTAGGAACAAGATAAGACGCCATCTGCAGCAGTACCACTTACCGAGGAGGTCCCACTATATGATGATGAACCAACTAAGGTTGTCAAGGTTGGATTCGCTGGACCTCCCCAACTCAGATCGCAGGTGATCCAACTCCTCAAGGCATATCGGGACGTCTTCGCATGGACACCCCTAGACATGACGGGGGTGTCACCGGACATCATTACTCACAGGCTTAACATCGATCCGAACATAAGGCCGGTGAAGCAAAAGCAGCGTCAGTTCGTTGCGGACAGTAATAGAGCCATCTAGGATCAGGTCAACCAACTCCTTGAAGCAAAGATTCTCTTCGAAGTCAAGTACCCGACCTGGATTTCCAACCCGGTGATGGTCCGGAAGGGAGGAGGAGGATGGCGCATGTGCGTGGATTACACCGATATCAACAAGCACTGCCCGAAGGACTGTTATCCTCTCCCAAATATTGATAGAAAAGTTGAAGCCTTAGTCGACTTTAATATTTTTTTGCTTTCTAGACTTGTATAAGGGCTATCACCAAGTATTAATGAGTAATGAAGACACTCCCAAAATAACATTTATAACTGGTTTTGGGGTTTTCGTGTATAGAAAGATGTCATTTGGTCTTAAGAATGCAGGAGCGACCTATCAGAGAAGGTCGACAAGATATTCCAGCCCCACATCGGAAGATCGTCGAGGTATATGTCGATGACATAGTCGTTAAGAGCATAGAAGAGGCCACTTTTTCCAGCGATCTGCGGACTGTCTTCGACATACTCCGATCAACCAACCTCAAGCTAAATCCGGAGAAGGCACGTTCATGGTGCGAGCTGGAAAGTTCCTTGGTTGTTGGGTATCTGAAAAGGGTTTAGAATCAAACCCGTCCAAAGTCCAGGTCGTCAAGGATATGGTGATCCCCAAGTCCATTCACGATGTGCACAAGCTTACTGGATGTCTCGCTGCGCTAAGCCGTTTCTTATCAAAAGCGGCGGAGAAGCAGCTCCCATTCTTCCAAATTCTGAGGAAGGCTCCGAACTTCGAGTGGAGCGAGGAGCATCGCAAGGCCTTTGAAGATCTAAAGGGCTACCTCACAAAACTCCCTACATTATCCGTACCAAAAGGATGAGAGCCCTTGTCACTATACCTCGGAGCATCAGACGAGTCCATCAGTGCATTGCTAATCCGCGAAGAGGGATGTCGCCAACTCCCCGTCTATTTCATAGGCCGAGCACTCAAAGGACCAGAATAAAGGTATCGATCATTGGAGAAGGTCGCACTTGCACTAGTCAATGTTGCAAGACGATTGAGGCCATATTTTCATGCACATCCAATACAAGTCTTGACCGACCTCCCGCTTCGCCAAGTCCTCACAAAGCCTGAAGCTTCAGGACGCATTGCAAAGTGGGCAATTGAGCTCGGGGAACATACTATCTTTTTCCTTCCCCGCAAAGCCATAAAGGGACAAGCTTTGGCCGACTTCTTAGCCAAAGCAAAGTTTAAGGAGGATCAGAAGGCTCCCGAGCAAATCCCGAAGATAGTTATCACTGAACAGCCCAGAGAGCCACCTGCGAACTGCTGGCAGGTATTTGTTGACGGAGCTTCGGGAAAAGCAGGATGTGGAGCAGAGATCTTACTTATCTGTCCAGACGGACACGAGGTAACCTATTCACTCTGCTTCTCCTTCTCAACTACTAATAATGAGGTGGAGTATGAAACTATCCTTCGTTGGCTGCGTCTCGCAAAAAGCCTAAATATTAAGGCCGTCAAGGTTCACAGCGAGTCCCAAGTCGTTGTGAACCACATATTAAGTACCAGTGAAGCCCGCGGGGAAAGGATGAAAAGGTACCTTGAGAAAATCCGCAGCTCGCAGAAGATGTTCTCATACTTCGAACTGGTCAGAATCCCGCGCGGACAGAATCACTGAGCAGACATTCTGAGTAAGCTCGCATCCTCCAACTCCACTAGTTCGCTAGTAGAGGAGATCAAGAGCATAAGCATTGATGAGGTTGAAGTGAGTGACATCGATGATGAACCCAATTGGATGACCCCAATCCGCTCATACTTGGAAACGGGGGAATTACCTGATGACAAGCTCGAAGCTCGTAAACTCCTCGCTAGATCGCTCAAGTACACACTGGAACAAGGAGTCCTATACCGCAAGTCCTACCTCCAGCCCCTCTTGCGATGTGTAAGACCAACAGAAGCGAACTACATACTGGTAGAAGTTCATGAAGGGTCCTGTGGCAGCCATATGGGACCCGGAGCGTTGTCCAAAAAGGTAATTCCAACCGGATATTATTGGCCAACGATAACTCATGTTGCAACCGAGCTGGTTAAGAGCTGTCTGTAATGCCAAGTTCATGCCAATGTGTCAAGACTGCCACAAACGGAGCTCGCCAGAATGCAAAGCCCGTGGCTGTTCATGCAATGGTGGATTGATATTGTTGGACCCTTTGACAAGGCCCCAGGGCAGAAACAGTTCATGATCTTTGCAATTGACTACTTCACAAAGTGGGTGGAAGCTGAGCCATTGACTAAAATCACGAGCAACAATGCCCGCAGCTTTGTACGGAAGAATATCGTTTGCTGATTCGGGATACCACATGTCCTAGTTTCGGACAATGGAACACAGTTCACAAATAGAGTATTTCGGTAATGGTACGAGGACCTCAACATTCAACAAAGATTCACCTCCGTTGCATATCCCTAAACCAACGGACAATCAGAGGTCACCAATCGAACTATCGTAAACGGATTGAAGTCTCGGCTGGGACGAACTAAAGGACTATGGGTGGAGAACTTGCCAAATGTCCTATGGTCCTATTGAACTACGCCCAGAACCTCGCACAGAGAAACACCATATAGTCTATCCTATGGTACCGAGGCGGTCATACCAGTCGAGATCGGAATGTCGAGCTCTCGTATGATACACTTTTCTGAAGAGGTCAACGATGACAACCTCCGAGCTAATTTGGACTTGTTGGAAGAAAAGAGAGAGCTCTCATTCATCAAGGAAGCCCGCTACAAACAGCAGGTAGCCCGCTATCACAAACAGGTCATACGCCATGATCTCCTGATCCATCTGCTTAAACTCCTTGTCCGTATCTTTCAGTTCCTTCTTCGTCTGCTGAAATTTATCTTGGAGCATCATATAGCGAGCATGAAGTTCGTCATACTTCACCTGTGCGGCCTTCTCAAGTTGCTCACACTCCGACACTACTCGCTCATATTCCCTTCTCCAATGCACGGCTTCCCTATCAATGTCGTGGGACGAGCTCGCACCAGCAGGCACTATCGCTAAGGATTGTGAAACCTTATTCCTCCAGAAAGCGACCTCACCCTGCGCGACCTCAAGGGCATCTTCCAGCTTGTTAATCCTTGTGTAAAATGGAGTAGCATCAAACATCTCGGGAGAAGGAGACTGATAATGATACGTAAAGTAAAGAGACAGAGTTTCAGCGAAAGAAGATTTTATTTATTATAATTGCAGTGCCCGATTGGCACTGTGGATACAAAGCTAAGGCAAGAAAAGGAAGATACAACAAAGGAAAAAAATCAAACCCTAGTATCGGGTTCCGCCGCAGGCTCCTCTTGCTGCTCCTCCTCTTCTGCCTCCTCAGCAACCCGCGCGAAGGCCGCCCCGAGCTCCACGTTGCGGTCCTCAGGCACAGACCACACAGAGTCAGCCGTCAAGAGATCGGTGGTCGCCTCAAGCTCCTTCTGGAGAGGAGAATCTCTCAGAAGCTTCTTGATCTCTCTGGCCATGGCCTCGTTGGTCTCCTCATCGGTCCGCCTTGACCACGTGAACTCGGAAGGATCCAAGTCCGCGAACTTCTTCTTGGCGGCCTCCAAGGCATCCACATCGAACTCCTCGCCGAGGACCGTGCCAGCCATGGACGCCATTTGCACGAATCGGGCTGAGAGGAGGAACCTCTCAGCAAACGCCCTTAGGACGGGCCCCTGGGAGGCGACAACTGCAGCCTGGAGGTCGGCTACCTCCTTCTCTTTCTTTGCAGACTCCACCTTAGCAGAGTCCACCTCCATGAGGGCCGCCACCAGCTCACGGCGAGCAGAAGCAGCTCGCTTCTCGGCTTCGTCACGCTCAGCTCGCAAGGTCGCAAGCTGAGCATCCTTCTCAGCCGCCACCCGAGCAGCGACCTCTTTCTTTAGCAGGGCTATTCCCTGCGAGATCAAGTCACGGCTTCTTTGCACAGCACAATCAGGTATCAGTATAGTACATAAAGTATAAATAAACTAACATATTTTACTATCTTACCTCAACATCGGAGAGAAGCAAAGTATTCACCGGGTCGTCGGTGAGGTCGACTGTCTCGTCGACCTCCACCAAGACCCCAGGGAGAGTTGCTCCCACCTTCATCCCGTTCTTGAGCCTCTTGAAGGAGGCTCCAAAGGGCACGTGATCCCCGATCTGCGGGGAATTATCATCCGTCGTAGTCCGGTCCGGTCCGAGCTGGACTGGTCGACGACCACATCAGACAGTGGCCGTTTGGAGCTCGGCTTATTTGGTATGGTGGTCCGGTTGAAACCCACTGCGAACACACAAAAAGGAAAGTTATGTTAGCAACAACAAAAGGAAAACAAAAATAAAAGAAGAGAGAAGACACAAGAGGGATCCTTACCCTTCACCGTCAACCCCTTGGAAGAAGGATCACGAG
>JAOWBJ010132925.1:0-10398 GCA_028566335.1 Monarda citriodora | reverse complement strand
TTCATTCATTCATTCATTCATTCATTCATTCATTCATTCATTCATTCATTCATTCATTCATTCATTCATTCATTCATTCATGATTGCATGCCTCACTTATACGTAAAAATTCACACACTATTTCTCTGAGGCTGGCCGCCTTATGTGATAACATACATCTCCGGACTATAAGTTACCCGACCTAAGGGTTTAAAGTCCCACAAAGGGAACCACTACTTCAAACCAGCCTTGACTTCGGTCATCGCAAACGAGAAGTGCTCATACTCCAAAACAGCTGTGACTTCGGTCATCGCAAAGAAGGAGCACTTACGCTTCAAACCAGCCATCATCGCAAAGAAGAAGCAATCATACTTCGAAGGAGCAGTGACGTATGTCATTGCAAAAAAAGAAGTAAATTAGTTCGTGCAATGAATCAAACAAGTTTGGAGAATGGCGGAATAATAATACTTTGTTTTTTAAAAACAAAGGTATTACAAAATACATGTCATTACACGACTAAGGCTAGGGAGGCCTATTGGATTGACTAAAGCTAAGCTAATTGCTCACAAAATTTTCGCTAGAATTGAAGTTCATATTGAGCACAACATCAAGGTCAAATCCTCGATCTCGTCCTCTTCCTTTCCACGGCCAGCCGCACTCCGACCTGCTGACCTACCGCCTCTGCGATCTCCGAGCACTAGAGGTCGAACCTGTCGAGTCTCAACAGCTCGCGCGGGCTGGCGAACAACAACATCCGAAGTAGAAGGACCAACTTCATTAACATATGAGCGATCTCTGACAAGTCGGCACAGAGAAGGATACTTGTCCAAGATGACCTGGTAGAAACCAGCTATCCTCTTTAGCTTGAGAATCTGATCGTGAAGCACAAGCGGCTCGCAGTCAGCCCGCGGACCATAAGCAGAACACTTGGTGACAAGCTTCCTGACTTCGGAGAACGGAACGCCACCACTTCGCTTCACAAATATCTCATACGCCGGATGCTCTTGTGCCATCTTGTCATTCTCTTTCAGTTTGCCTGTCGCCTTCTTCAGTTCCTCATTTGCCTCCTTCAGCTTATCTTGAAGTAGGGTATGTCGCGTGTGGAGTTTGTCATATTTGATTTGTGCCGAGGTAGCAACGCACTCACACTCCTCAACTGCTCGACCATACTCCCCCTTCCAGTGCATCAGCTCGCTCTCCAGCCCACTTGACGAACTAGGCCCAGCCGCAACTATGGCATTGGACTGATGACACTTATTTTTCCAAAAGGTAATTTTAGTTTTGGTGGCCTCGAGTGAGTCTAGCAGTTCGTTTATGTTATCACAGAGATGCGAAGCGTCTTACATTTCAGGAGACTAATCACTGCAAGAAAGTAAAGGCAAACTCAAATATGAGGGGCAAAGAATTATTCATTTCATGAACGGCAAAAGCAGTACCCTAGTGGTACTGTGATTACATGGAGAGAGCCTACAAAAAGAAAATTTTTACAAGGGAAGGAAGATCAAACCCTTGATTCAGGGTCAGCCCTGGGGATCTCCTCCTCTACCGGAGTCTCCTCCTTCACAGCCTCGGCGAAGCACGCCTCCACCTCAAGATCACGCTCCACCTTGACCGCATGAACAGACTCCGCGGTTAGGAGATCGGAGGTAGATTCCAACTCCTTCAGTAGTGGAAACTCCTGAAGGCTCTTACACACCTCCTCCGCGAGAGCCCGGTTGTTGTCATCAGCAGAGTGCCTCTCATACTCGTACTTGAAAAGATCCAAGTCCGGGTAGTCCTTCTGCGTAGCCTCCAGGGCTTCCACAACGAACTCCTCCCCGAGCACGCTACCAACAGTGGAGGCCAGCTTCTCGAACCTCTTGGAGAGGAGTAACCTCTCCGTGAAGGCCCGCAGCAAGGGGCCTTGGGCGACGATGACCTAAGACCGTAGGTCGTCGCGTTCTTTCTCCATCTTTTCGGCCTCGGTCTTAGCCGAAGCCGCCTCCTGGCAAGCTGTCATCTCCCCCTAGCGAGCTGTGGCAGCTCGCACTTCAGCCTCAGCCAACTTCAAGGGGAGTTGCTCGACCTGTTTGGCCGTCTCCATCGCGACCTTTGCGGCCGCGCCCTTCTCCAACAGGGCCATGCCCCGCGAGATCATGTCTTTGGCCCTCTACATAGGTCACACAAGCTCAGTTAGCACACGCCATACACGGTACAAGAACTAACATCAAATAAAAGGTGATTACCTCAACATCCGAGAGTGCCAGTGGGTCGATCGGATCCACAGTTAGATCGACTGTCCCCTCAGTCAGAACGAGGAGTACCACCATATCTTTCATCCCTGGCTTTATCGTCTTGAAGGGTTGATGGATAGGAAAGTTATCCCTGCTCTGCGGGGAGAGCATCTCTGTAACAGTCCGCTCCGAACTCGAAGTTGACACTGCTGGCTCGGCTCCGGCAGATCTCTTGGTCTTTCTCTTCACTGGCACTTTTTCAAGGCTCACTGCGAACAGCGAGCAAAGCAAGTTAGTTCGTAGAAAAAGGAAAAAGACTTCAAAAGAAAAAACGACGATATCAAAGAAGAGATCCTTACCCTTCACCGTCTCCACTTCGGCAGATGGATCACAAGGGACAGACTTCACCCCGTATTCACTCACCAACCTCTCCTTACGGGCGAGGTACCTCCTCGGGGGTTCTATTTTTTCTAAAGGTTTCAGTCCGCCAAGCGAACTCTGTTACGCCTACATCGGCAGCTCGAACAAAGAAAAATTTTGAGTGCCAGCCTTGGACCTTGTTCGGCAAGCGAACTTTAAAGTTAGTCCGCGGCGAGGTATAGTACCAGCTTGAAGAAACCTTAAAAGTGTAAAAAGTAAAGACCATGTCCCAAGTCACAAGTAGCCTCACAGGCTCCCCGGCCTTAGACTCCAAAAAGGATAGGAGAACGAAGGAGTTCGGAGTCAACTGCCCTAAAGGCAGTCAATGCGTCTCTAACAGACCATGATAGGCAGGATTAAGGGAAAATTGGAGGCCGCTATGCAGAGCATCCCCATATACAGTTACAAAGCCCTCCGGCGGCGTACATGCCAAATCCGAAGGGCCCAGAATAATATATGCAACATTTTGAGGAAAAGGGAATGTAGATAAAAGATCTCTAACAGAAGACAAAGAGAGAGATGAGGCGTAACTATTCATTACTCCCTGACCTACAGCACCGGGATAGGTAACAAATTCTGGTTTGGACCTTTCATGCTCTACGAAATAATAATCTACGGCAGCGGGAATTTGACGCGAAGGAACATAAAATTCTAATTTAGATGCAGCAGATTTGGAGGAAGAAGAAGCCATTGTTTACTTACTAGTTTCTCGAAAGTTTTCGAGGAAACGAAGATGGCGGTTTCACCGGAGGTTGCAGCGGCGACGGCGGAATGCAGAGAATTTTGATGCTTTTTTTTCGTTTGAAAAGTGAGGAATGACTTCCCCAAGCATGCCCTATAAGCATATATTAGGCGACGGTTCAAACTCCCGCATTCTGATTGAGTCGCCAACCTCGGGAGTCCAACCGCCAAATTAATTAAAGTAACTAACACTGTCAGTACTTCAGCTCGGCAACCTTTCATATTCAGCTCGCAGCTCGCTTCTCAGCACACTCTACTTTTCGCTGCTCAACACAGTTCTCCTCTTTTCAGCGGGGTGTGATTAATTGACTTCATCCATCTTGACGAGGACAATCAGTTTGCAAGCTCACCTCTTTTCAGTGGGGTGTGATTAATTGACTTCGTCCATCTCGACGAGGGCAATCAGTTCGCAATCTCACATCTTTTCAGCGGGTGTGATTAAATGAGTTCGTCCATCTCGACGAGGGCAATCAGTGCAAGCTCACCTCTTTTCAGCGGGGTGTGATTTATTGACTTCATCTATTTCTTCTCGACGAGGGCAATCGGTTTACAACCGCATTCAACCCTCCTCACCTATCCTACCCTACATCACATCCTCATCCCTACATCTCTTTGGGGGGATGTGATAGTACATGGCCTAACAGCTAGGCCCAAGTAAGAGGCCCAACAAAGATGGACATTGAGAAGAGCTCTGCCCAACGCAGTTCCGCCCCATCAGCTCCATTATTCCCCGTCGATCTGTAAGAAGACCCCCGGCCTACTTGCCCCCTCCAAGCAAGGATAAAAGCTTTTGAGTCTCGCGTGTCTACCATTCTCGGCCCAATCACAACACGACTCCAACACTCCAACACAAGAAGGACTCCTACTCCAAACCTATCTCAAAGACATATTATAGAGAGATAGGGATTCAGATATCTACAATGGAAAAGATATAGATAAAACCCCAAGGCTATCCGATTTGGGCTTAGACTTTGTATTACAGAAGGATTCTACTTGTAAACCAAAGCGCTAGGATAGAAGAGAGGGACACACAATCTCTCAAACTCTCATACACTAGAGCAATAAACGTCTTTCTCTTCTTCCCCGTGGACGTAGATCTGTTTCAAACATATCGAACCACGTAAATACCTTGTGTTCTTCCTTTATTTTTACGTTCGTCATCATAATAAAAAGGTCCAAAAAAAGCACGATCGATCATATACTTTAACGAAAGGATAAACTTCGTATAACAGTTATGAGCAGTGGCGGAGCCACTACCTGTTGGGAGTGGCTTAAGCCCACCGCTCAACAAGATTTGTTTATTTTTTTATATTCTCATAAAATTATAATTTTTTTTGTATATTATGCATAATATAATGTATTAGACCATATTAATATAAATAACTTTGTTTTTCAAATATCGAACATAAAACTTCAGTATCGTTTTTGAAAATTATAGGCTCCACCGCTGGTTATGAGGAATTAGTAGTAGAGGAGGTTAGGATAGAAAGTAGATGAAATATTATTGTGAGCGAAAAGAGGCTAAAGAGCGGAAGCATGGTGGACAGGGGTTGAGGGAGGGTGGGACTGGAGCCTCCCCTCCAGGGGCGGACCCATAACTTTTTTACCATGGGGGCTGGTCTATAAAAACAATTTCACTAAGAAAATCATAGTGGGGTCCAATTTCGCATAGCCTAAAATAAAATATTATAATATATATATATATATATATATTCTTAATTTAAAAAAAATATTGAGTATATATAATTTAAAATTAATAAAAAATGAAAAAAAACATCGAGGAGATCTTTTTTTTAATCGTAAAAGGAATTTAATAAACTATTGAAAATGTGAAGAAAAAGAATCACGTTCTCCTTTTGTAGTTTTAAAAAGTACTAATAAAATAAAATGGAAAAA
The DNA here is from genome assembly GCA_028566335.1 of Monarda citriodora. Lineage (NCBI taxonomy): Eukaryota > Viridiplantae > Streptophyta > Magnoliopsida > Lamiales > Lamiaceae > Monarda > Monarda citriodora. The sequence goes on along the minus strand of JAOWBJ010132925.1, from coordinate 5,149 downwards.
AAAGATTAAAAGAAAAAAAAGATATTATAACTATAAAAAACAATTTCACCAACAAAATCATAGTGGGGCCCAATTGCACATAGCCTAAAATAAAATATTATATATATATATATATATATTAATTAATTAAAAAATAATAAATCGTAAAATGAATATAATAAACTATTGAAAATGTGAAGAAAAAGAATCATGTTCTCCTTTTGTAGTTTTAAAAAGTACTAATAAAATAAAATGGAAAAAAAGATTAAAAGGAAAAAAAATAAGATATTATAACTATAAAAACAATTTCACCAACAAAATCATAGTGGGATCCAATTGCGCATAGCCTAAAATAAAATATTATATATATATATTATTAATTAAAAAATAAAAATATTGAGTATATATAATTTAAAATTAATAAAAAATGAAAAAACATCGAGGAGATCATTTTTAATCGTAAAATGAATATAATACACTATTGAAAATGTGAAGGAAAAGAATCATGTTCTCCTTTTGTAGTTTTAAAAAGTACTAGTAAAATAAAATGAAAAAAAAAAGATTAAAAGAAAAAAAAAGAAGAAAATATTATAAAATAAAATATATTATTCAATAATGGGAAAAAGGGAAAGGTAAAAGGGGAGAAAAGAGATGCTTAAAAAAAGGTAAAAGAAAATAAGATGGTATTACAAAACAAAATAAATTATTCAATAAAGGAAAAAAAGGAAGCTTAAAAGGGGATAAAGTTGTAAAGAGGTAGGTTTCGAACCTCAAACCATATCATTTGAGAACTTTTAGACGGACCTGTTTAATATTGCTCTAGATCACTACTCGGTGGATTACTACTATATACATACATAGTACTTGTACACAATTCAGTGGGGCTTCAGCCTCCACCAGCCCTCACGTAGGTCCGCCCCTGCTCTCCTCAAATGTTTTTTTTTTACAGTTATGATATTTTTAAAATTTTTAATAAATTGTTAGATAGACCCCTCATAAAGTAGTTGATCGAGTGCAGATTTTCGAGAGTAATTAATAGCAGAAAATAAAAAACACACAGAGATTTACGTGGTTCGATTTACTGATGTAAATCTACGTCCACGAGAGAAAATAATATACTTTTGTATTGCTTTTGCGTTGAGTACAATAATTGAGAGCTTGTAACATTTCTAATCTACTAAAGGTGCTATTTATACACCTAGGATAATTGGGCTGGGCCTGTCAGCCCAACAAGGCCGAACTTAACCGCTCGGGAGCGGTTATTAGCAACTTGGGGACGTGGGTGAAGATCGTGTATTGACACTTCACCCACGTCGTTACTCTATCTAAAATAGGCCGAGAAATTACAAGTGTTTTTAGTACTGGGGGCTTCGGTCAAGCCGAAGTCCCTTGTAGCGCTTGTCAACACCCGGAGTGTTCGACTTCGGGTCTGGAGTGATGGCTATCTTGGAGTTGAGATAATCCGAATAGCTTGCTTTTACACCACATTGCCGAAGCACTTTCTTGGTTCCGAAGCGGTAGGCGACTTGGGCCGACTCCTCAGGCTTATGCTGTGAATGGGCCAAAGTTGATGGGCCTTCTCCAATGGGCTTGAGGGGTTCGGGCCGTATCCCATCACTACCCCCCAAAAATTGAGGCAGTGTGTGAAAAAGCATTCGGCTTCGGACATTTCGGACATGCCGGAGTCTGTTCATTACAAATGTATGCAACTTTGAGCTCTGGCAATACATACCTTGGCCATCGTGCAGTTGTTAACTCATTCGGTAGTGCAGGAGATAAAGCCCGATTATGCCGGTGACCTGGTCCGGCAATGCCAGAGTCAAATCTTGGCTGAGGTGGATTGGCGTGCGTCGTACGCTTTCGCATTAAATGCAATGGTACGTATCCCGATAAAGAGAGATACGAATCGTCCTATTTTTTTTAAATAAAAGTTGGCGTCTTGCACTGTAGAACCTTTTCTACTCTTCCTATTTCATTAGCGATCCTCTGCAAATACAGAATCAAAGAAAACCCTCTGCAATTTCCGGCGAGCAATAGTCATCTCAGTAACCGTTGAGCGGTACCAGTAGCGTTCTCGACCTTCCGACGACCATTCCTGTGTGCTTTTGTAAATCTCACAAGTAAGTATGTCCACCCATTCTTTCCAATCTATGTCTGGTAGCGGGAATAGTGGGGCGGAGGGTAGTGGAAACGGCGGGGACGACGAGTGTAGGATAGTAACTTCGCCGCCGAGCCCCGTCGACAAAAAAAAGGCTGAATTAAAACCGGTACATTATTATTGTTCTATGATAACGGAAGAAGTGGCTATTAACTTGTATCATGGGTATGATATGCCGGGGGTACGGTGCTCGTGCCGGAGAAAAGCGTGAGGGCCAATATACCAGAGAACAGCTTTGAGGTGGTGTACGAAGCCGCCTTGAAGTGTGGACTTCGGTTCCATTTGTACCCGGCTTTTAAGGCCTTATTAGATAGATTTAAAATACCGTTAGGGCAGGTAACACCAAATTCTTGGAGACACCTCACCGTTTTTTCTGCCGAAGTGGAGAGACTTGGTCACGAATTGACCGTAGACTTGATACTTCGGTTTTTCGCCTTCCATAGGAAAGGCTCTTGGTTTTACCTCACCCCCATAAACACATTCCGAGCAAAAACCAATACCAAATGGCCTCTGTGGCAGCATCGTTTCGTCTTTTACAATAGAACCGGAGCAGGGGAATATTGTTGGGTGGTGTCTAAGTCATTAGCACACCCCATTGTTAGGCCCCTCGGCGAGCTCGAGAAGAGGATCAAAGACCTCCCGATGGTGACAAGGGTGATTCCGGATAACGAGCTCGTCCGGGGTCCCATTAACTTTGTGTCTGACGATGATGAGCCAATGAGTGAGGGTTCTGGTCTTGCTCTGCGGTTTATTTTTTGATTATCTGTTAACTGCACTTCGGTACATTTTGCAGTGAATCTAGTCGCGAACTTCGGCGGCAAGGGAGCGGCGGCTGGGGACACAAAGAAGAAGTCAAAGAGGCCGAAGACGGCTGGTTCGGCTTCTACCACCTCGGAACGAGAACCGAAGAGGCCAAGGGTTGACGACACTATGGTCGTTGTTCCCAAGACCGTATCATCCTCCTCGTTTTCTTCGGAGAAAACGGTGGAGGACTTGTTCAAAAAAGGGAAAGGCATCGTCCCCACTCTTCCCTAACTTGCCGAAGCTCCTACTGCTTCGGCTCAAGGGGGTTCCATTGCCGAGGCACTTGCTTGGCCGGAGGATCTTTCGGAGGTATGTGTTTCTGCCGAGGACTTGGGGAGTGTTTATGAGTGTGTTATTAACCAACTTCTTACTGTTTTCCAGAAGTTGGATCTTATGGCCGGAGTCTTGTCGGCCGAGTTGAAGAAATCTGTTGACGGATGCCGACGGATGAAGAAGTCCTTGGCTGAGGCGAAGGACAGGGCCGGAAAAGCCAAGAAGGAAACTGCTAAGGTGGCTTCCGAAGCCAGGGCGATGGAGGGGGCCTTGGACCCGGCCAATGACAAGCTGGTTATGGCGGAGGTGGATGCGAAATCGGCAAAGGCCGAAGCAAGGGCCTTGAAAGATGAAGTCGAGGTCTTGAAGACTCGGCTGGCGATGCTGGTGAAGAAGTGGGAGCAGGAGATTGATGCGGCAGCTGCGGCTCAAGGAGAAGTTCTCCGTGTTTACACGGAGAAATTGTTTGTGAGCCAGCAGTTTGTTGGCTTCGTCGGAGGTTTGAGCCGCATTCTAGTTGATAACCTGAATGCCGAGGCAGAGGTAATCTTCTCACTTTATGCGAGGAAGATTGACGCTCGCCTCTGCTGGATGCTTTGGCATCCTCGGCTGGGCCTCTTACCGCCGAAGCAGTGCGAGAATGCCGGGTAGATCAGGATGAGCTGGTTGCTCAGCTGCTTGCAACGACTGGTCCGGTCCCCCCTGCGCCGATTTCCCAGGCTGCTGAAGAGGAAGGTGATTAGGAAGAGGAGGTGCCGGAGCCTCGAGAAGAGGAGAAGGCGCTGGAGTCCCCAGCAAAAGACCCCGAAGAGCCAAATCAGGAGGATGGCACTCCGGCTGGTGGGGCTGAGCAGCCGAACAACAACGAAGACGGCGGAGGAGCCAATTCTGAAGTATGATTACTTCTCTTATGATTTCTCTTCGTAGTGTTAGGCAAGCTTGTCTTTGTACTCCGGCCTTGTAGCCCTCTTCATGTACTTCCTTATTCCGAATGAAACGAACTGACTTTCTTGCTCCTCAGTATGCTTGCATTTACATTCTTGCTTTATGCTTTTAATTTCTGTAGCGTACTACTTTTAATTGGGAAGCCGAACAGAAAGACTTACTCCGTATGATGAATTCTAAGGAGTTGGAAATTTTGCGCTGGAAGAAGTTGTATACTTCGGCTATGGACGAAGCAGAAAACAGAGCTCAGGCTGACCAAGTGAAGTATGACGAAGTAGTTGCTAAAACCGTACAGCTGGAGACACTTGTTGCGGATTTGAAGACAGAGCTTCGATTGGCTAGAAGTGAAAATAAAGAATACGAGCGGATCATCCGGAGTGCTGGTGGTCTCACTATTGCTGATGCTCAAGACCAAATATGGGAAGCTTGGCAACGAAGTCGCGAAGCGAAGCAACAACATAGTGAGTACAACGATGAGTACCGGTCTGAAATACATATCATCCGCAAACTGGCCGAAGCATATCCGATCATTCTGGTCCGGTATCCGAGATTGAAACAGACTGTGGATAGTGTTCCACTTCCCAGTGGGGCGAATATTGTATATAATCGTCAACCCACGGAGCAAGACCGGTGAGAAGACATGGCGCGGCTTTACAAGAAAAAGAACTGTGGGAAGAAACCAATTGGTTCGTCGTCCCGGAGTCAGAATGCCAGAGCAAATAAGAAGACTTTTGATCTGGATGAGTTCATGTGGTCCAAAAAGCCTTCTGACTTTGCCGAGAACTAGTTGTACTGCAGTGTGCCGAAGAAACCTGCACCATAACTGTAATAAGTCGGAATGTATATATACAAACGTTAAGTGTTTAATGGATTTATTTTGTTTTGCTAAAATTTTTCAGCTTGTGTTCAGAATTTATATATCGTTGTGTTCGGCTTTGACCGAAGTTATTTGTGTTCGGCTATGACCGAATTGACTTGTGTCCTTATTTG
>JAOWBJ010132823.1:0-12832 GCA_028566335.1 Monarda citriodora | reverse complement strand
CGTGTGATAATCTTCATCTCCCGAGTCCAATTAACACATCAAATTATGCTTAATTAGTGATCAATTAATTAAACAAAGAATCAAAGCAAGAACATAGAAAAGATATAGAAGGTCGTAATTGATCAATCGATTGAAGAACAAAATTAATTATCCATCTACTCTCTAACCCTATGATATAAAAGAATTAGCTAGAAATAATTAAAGAAGACATAAACATAAAATAAAAGTATTGCATAAAAGAAAAACAAAGCCTGAAACTTCTTGAATCCTTGTCTCCAATTCATCAAAAGCTCCAAACCCTAATCTAGAATTAAAAGAAAAGTATGTGATAGGATTATGATAAGATGTGGTCTAAGCACCCATATATATAGGGTGAGATTAGGGTTTAATCCTAATAGGTAAAGAAAATAAAACCCTAATAAAATAAGGTAATAATCTTCTAAAATCGGACAATTATCTTCAGACTCGGACAGGCCCAACGCCTGTTGGGCCCTCCCGCGAGCGCTGGGTGCGTGCGGCAGTGCTCCGGCTGATCTTCATGGCCAGCGACCCCTGGACACCCAGCGACTGCTGGGTGTCTGGCGTTGTCGATATTTTCTCCGTCTTGCCTTGTCTTCACGTCCTTTCTCGTCTTCACTTCAATTCCCTCGATTTTTGCTCCTTTTTCCTATAATTCAACAAAAATACACAAAGGAGTATCAAACTTCAAAAGATTACGAAACCAAAGTAGAAACGTATTCAAACAATAGATTTTTATCGAATAATCGACATTAAAGCGTGTAGAAAATCCATGTTTGTCAATGTTCCCGTCGAGGTTCTTCAAGGACCGAACTCCCGAAGTGAAGTTGGCTACTCTGCTGACTTTAAACGTCAGTTAGCTGAGGAGCATGAGTGAGCTTTCACCAAACAGGCTCGATCTAGTTAGAAACGAGGAGCTTCAAGTTCTCGAGGCCGAGGATAGTACGGGGGGCAAGGACAAGCTAGTGGCCGGGGCCAAGATCGTTCAGCGGAGATTCTGAACAAGGACTTTGTTGGAGATTGGCTCAGCTTTAGTAAACGCCTGGTTCGGCTTATGAATTTAGCATGTATATGATATATTTTCGTGTTCAATGTTCGAACTATGTATAACGTAAGATCGTTCTTAAATATTCGTATTAGAACTTTATCACAACATTAAAGTGTTCGGTCAACTTGTTTGTCGGGTAAGATCGATTGTTCCTCAAACTTTTGCGTTTTTACTGGAACTTTGTATGATAGGTTCGGCAAAATGTGTCGCCGAACTTTATGTGAAGAGTTGTTCTCCGAACTTAGGTTTGTAGTACTTGTTGGTTCCTGATTTGCCGAGTTTTATCGGGAGGAGTGGTTTCATTTTATGCGCATTTTATTCTCCTCGGTTGGCACGTTAGGCACCGAACTTGAGAGGGTATAGCCTCGTTCATCATTTTGTATGACGAACTTAGAGGTTTGTGTCGTGTACATTATGTAAGAGGAAATGCAAGACATAACCATAACATCCAATTACGAAAAGGAATTTTCATTAAAGAAAAATAACTTAAACAAATTTGTGTTGTGTAAACATGCTGACCCTAAAAAAGAAAAACAAAAATAAAGATCCTCTACACATAGTACATTTTAAGATGGGAAATGTGCCACGCTCGGGGGATTGGTTCGCCGTCCATCCATGCGAGGCGATAAGAGCCTTTGCCGAGGATCTCTTCTACTCGGTAGGGTCCCTCTAAGGTGGCTTCCAGTTTCCCTAGTTTCTCAGCCTTACTAATCTCATTATTCCAAAGAACAAGGTCACCCACTTGGAATTGTCGGGAGCGAACCCTTTTGTTGTAGTACCGAGCTACTTGTTGTTTGTAGTGGGCTTCCTTAATATGGGCGACCTCCCTTTTTCCTTCTAGGAGGTCTAGGTTGGCCTGGAGTCCGTCCTCGTTCTCTTTGACTGAGAAATTGATGGTCCTAGGACTTGGCAATCCTATTTCGACCAGGATAACTGCCTCGGTGCCATATATCAGGCTATATGGTGTTTCACCGGTAGATGTGCGGGGTGTGGTACGGTACGACTTGTTACCTCGGTCTGTCCATTAGCTTGTGGGTGGGCTACGAGGTAAACCTTTGCTGGATATTGAGTTCGAGGCACTAGTCGACAGACACTTTTTCCGTGAATTGTGTGCCATTGTCCGAGACTAGGATGTGTGGCACTCCAAACCTACAGAATGTGTTTCCACACAAAGTTCCGCGCATTCTTACTTGTGATTTTGGCGAGGGGTTCGGCCTCCACCCACTTCGTGAAGTAGTCAATTGCCACTATCAGAAATTTGAGTTGTCCAGGAGCTGTGTCGAACGGTCCTACGATGTCAATGCCCCACTCCACGAAGGGCTAGTGACTTTGCATGCCTACGAGGTCATTAGGAGGTAGCCTCGGAACTGTCCCATGAGCTTGGCACTTCGGACACTTCTGGACGAGGTCTATTGAGTCCTGAACCATTATGGGCCAATAGTATCCCCATCGTAGTACCTTTTTGGAGAGGACACGGGCGCCAATATGGCTCCCGCACGAGCCTTCATGAACTTCACGGAGGACATAGTCCGCCTGTTGTGGTCCTACGCATCGGAGTAGAGGCTGCAAATACGACCTTCTGTATAGGATGTTGTCTTGTAGTATATACTTAAGTGACCTTATCATGATCTTGCGAGCTTCTGTCTTTTCATCCGGCAGTTCTCCTTTTTCCAAATATTGTTGGATCGGTGTCATCCAGCTTGGTTCGTCAGTGATCACGGTCACTTCAGCTTCGTCAATACTTCGGTGTGTGACTTCTTCAACTGGAGAAGCACTTGGTGTAGACAACATCTTACTCAACGCATCAGCTCGCATGCTCTCTCCTCTGGGTATGCGGAGTATTTCGAAGTAGGTGAACGAATCCTTCAATTGTTGTGCTTTAGCAAGGTATTTCTTCAAGGTGAACGAATACTTCGGACCTTGTAAGTACCGAGCATGAGGTTTACGATGACTTGCGAATCACTATAAACCTGTACAGCCGGTATCTTTAGTTCCTTGGCCAGGCGAAGTCCGGCGATAAGTGCCTCGTATTCTACTTTGTTGTTGGTAGTAGAGAAGGCGAACCGAAGTGAGTATGTAAGCTCTTTCCCTTCAGGGTCGATGAGAAGTATCCCTGCCACACTCCCAGTTTTTCCCGAAGCCCCATCGACATGCATCTGCCAGCATTCATCGGGTGCGGTCTGCTTATGTTCGGCGGCCAAGGGTGAAGGTGGTGCCTCGGCTTCCGGAGTGGAAGAGAATCAAGTTTCTACCAAAAAAGTCTGCCAGGGCCTGTCCTTTAATGGCCTTGCTTGGGCAAAAAGAGATAGAATGTTCTCCTAGTTCAATTGCCCACTTTGCAATCCTTCTAGAGGCTTCTGGCTTAGTTAGGACTTGGCGAAGTGGTAGGTCGGTTAGAACCCTTATTTCATGTGCGTGAAAATAAGGTAGGAGTCGCCTTGCGGCATTCACCAAGGCTACCTTTTCCAAGAATTGGTACCTTGTATCAGGAGATTTTAAGGCTCGACTTATGAAGTAGACTGGTAGCTGCCGACGTCCCTCTTCCCTTACTAGAACATCACTTATGGTCTAGTCCGAGGCAGCAAGGTACAAGGAGAGAGCCTCGCCTTCCTTCGGGACAGAGAGTCTTGGAAGCTTGGAGATGTACTGCTTAAGTTCCTCAAAAGTTGCCTTGTGTTCGGCTGTCCAGTTAAAGTTTGGTGCCTTTTTTAGAACCTTGAAAAATAGGAGCTGCTTCTCGGCTGTCTGTGATAAAAATCGGCTAAGTGTAGCCAAAGACCCAGTTAGGTGCTGGACATCATGTATCTTGGTGGGCATAGTCATATGCCGTATGGCTTGGACTTTAGAGGGGTTTGCCTTGAGCCCTTCCTTCATCACCCAGCATCCTATGAATCTTCCGGACCGAACCATGAACGTGCACTTCTTCAGGTTTAACTTGAGGTTAACTCGCCGAAGTATTTAAAGGACAGCCTTGAGATCGTCCGCGCATGTTGCTGCTTGTTTACTTTTGACGACAATGTCGTCTACATAAACTTCAACTACACTACCATGTATGATTTGAAAATCCTATCTATGAGACATTAGTAAGTGGCCCCGGTATTCTTAAGGCCGAAGGGCATTTTCTTATAAGCAAAAACTCTGAAGTCCATGATGAAGGCCGTTTTAGGGGCATCTTCCTCACTCATAAGGACTTGGTGATAACCCTTATACAAATCTAGAAAACAAAAAGCTTCATGACTTACAAGGGCTTCTACTTTTTTATCTATATTAGGAAGGGGATAGCAGTCCTTCAGGCAACGTTTGTTGAGGTCGGTATAGTCCACGCACATTCACCATCCTCCGCCTTCCTTCTTCACCATCACCGGGTTCGCGATCCAAGTAGGATACTTCACCTCGAAGAGGATTTGTGCGTCAAGAAGTTGACACACTTCGTCGTGTATGACCTGGTTTCTTTCGGATGTGAAGAGGCGTTGTTTCTGCTTGACCGGCCTGATACCGGAATCAATATCCAACTGGTGGGTGATGATGCTAGGAGATACCCCGGTCATGTCTGATGGTGACCAAGCGAAGACATCGCCTTACTCGCGTAGCAGTGAGATAACTCGTTCTCTGAGTTGAGGGGAACCCATATAGCCAACTTTGACGACTTTGGTAGGGTCGTCATTGCTTAGTGGGACCTCGTCTATTACTTCTTCGCGCGCAGGTACGTCCTCGTCTACCTCTAGCCGGGGTTTCTGTAATTGCTATGCCTGTGGGTGCTGAGCTAGCATCTCAACTCCTCTTAAGGCAATCTGCATGCATTCTTTGGCTTGCTTCTGATCACCCCTTACCATGGCAATTCCTCCCTTCGTAGGGATCTTGATCGTAAGGTGATAAGTGAAGCACACAGCTCGGACCGCGTTTAGCCAGTCTCGCCCCAAGATGACGTTGTAGGGTGAGAAGGCCTTAACGACGAAGAATTGGATAACACGGGTCGAGCTCGTAGGGGCAGTTCCTACCGTAACCGGGAGGGAGATGACTACCGCCGAGCGTGTTTCCTCCTGGACGAAGCTCCTAAGTGGCAAAGGAGCCGGTGTGAGACGAGCCTCCTCAAGCCCCAGTTTATCAAAGCATTCCTTGAAAAGAACACCCACCGAGGCCCCGCTGTCTATGTACACCCGGTGTACTAATTTGTTGGCAATTTCGGCGTGTATTACCAAGGCATCCTGATGGGGGACAATTGCTAGGATGGGGTCCTTATCCGAGAAAGTGATGGTCTCATCTCCTTTGAACCGTTTGTGAGTAGGTTCTTCCCTTGGTGGGCCCCGAGCCTCGGCCTTGAGGGAAGATTTGGTAGACCCGGTCGAGAGCCCAGTAATGGCCGTGACCACTCCGTCAAAGGCAGGTGCGTCATCCCCCCACCCTCGGGATCCTGCTTCGGCCTCTTATCGGCCTCGGTGTTACATCAACCTCCTCCTCTTTGCCGATTCTTCCTCTTGCCATTGTTCCGACCCTGAGATAACTGGTACTTTTTGAGAGTCTCATCTTGTACGAGGCTCTCAATACTAGAGATGAGGTCCCAACACTCTTCGGTGTCGTGGCCATGGTCCTCATGGTACAAACAGTACTTGTCTTTGGATCGCCGTTTGGACCCTTTCAACATTGGACGCGGTGGCTCGAACAAGTTGGTATGGAGCTCATAGATCTCGGTGCGAGACTTAGTGAGGGGGGTGTACACCCAGTTTAGGGGTATTATCAACACGAGGTCCGAGCCTTTACTCTAGAGGACCTCGCTGAATACGATCGAGGGCATTTCGTCGGTTCTGATCTCGGTCATCGCGACCACCCCGACTTCGGTCCTCGTTTTTCTTCTTGTCCGACGGTTCGCCCTTCTCTGCTTCGTGCTTCCTACGATCAGCGTTATCCGTGCGAGCGAATCGATCTGCTATATTCCACAACTCCGAGGCTGTTCTCAGCTCAGCTCGGACTATCTCTTTGTATAGGGCACCAGGCAAGATGCCATTCTGGAAGGCGGAAATGAGTAACAGGTCGTTGATGTCTTCGACCTTTAAGCTCTCCTGGATGAAACGAGTCATGAAGTCGCTGATAGGCTCGTTTCGTCCTTGCCGGATAGTCAGTATGTGGACCGAGGTAACTCTGGACTCGGCCTTCTGGAAAAATCTCTGGTAGAAAGCCTTCATCAAGTCTCGGTACGACTTGATTCTGCGAGGTGGTAGGCTATCAAACCACCTTCTTGCGTTACCGATCAACAATTCCGGAAATAACTTGCACATGTGTGTGCCAGTCAAATTTTGGTTGATCGCGTTGTACTTGTATTGGGATAAGAAATCCTGGGGGTTTCGTATCCCATCATATGGCTGGATGTTCGGTACTTTATACTTCTCCAGGAGGGGCGTATTGAGTATCCGGTCGCTGAACGGAGTGAGGATCCGTCCATACTTATCGAACCCATCCCCGGCGAACTCAAGTTCGTCGTCGGACGGGGACCGCCCACGATGATGCTTGGGGAGATGACGAGTATGATCTCGCATGTCCCCCTGGTAGTCCCGATCCCGACGATTGGAGTATTGCCTGTCATCCCTGCTCAGGACTTTTATGCTAGGTTCAGGATTACACTCGGATGAGAGGAAGCAACACCTTCTTCGTGGTGACTCTGAGGATGAGGTCCCTCCTTCCGTGGTTGGTGTGGACCTTGCCCTTGGCGTATATATTCAGCGAGCTTGTCATGGTTTTCCTCGAGAAAACCCTTGATCGCCTCGTCAAAGTTTTGGGCAAGAAAACGGCGAGGATCCTATTCGCCCTCGTTTTTCTGTGAGGAAGACCTCTCGCTAAGCTCTTCGCTAGTGTCATGAACATAGTACTCCAGGTTATGGGAGACGCGCTCGGGGCTCGGATCCCTCACAGGTTGTTTCTCTGGATTCTTATCTGGTTGCTTGCCAGCGTTCTTCTCAGGCGGTTGTGTAGAGGTTCTAGGATCACCTTGCCCAGAAGTAGTAGTCTTTGATCTCGTCGGTCTTGCCATAATGATTTTTCTTAAAACTTAAAAGAATTTTAAACACAATAAAAAAATTTCCGACAGACGGCGCCAGTGATAGATTCCGATTTTGAGAAAGAGTAAAACGTGCAAGAAAGTAAAAGGAAGACTAGATTTACGTGGTTCGATCCTTAGGTTTGGATCTACGTCCACGGGGAGAGAAAAATAACGTGTATAGTATTTGTGAGTACAAGAGAGCGTGTCTCCATCATCTATGATACCCTCTATTTATAAGTATAGAGTTTTACATGCTCAAGGAATCTAGTCCTACTGATTAGGATTGGCTTTGCTCTTGGATTCGGGATTATCTCTTTGGATTCGTTGTGATCTTCCGAGCAATCCTATCCCTGCTTGGAGTCATCGTTTGGGCCGAATCTCCTAGGCCGAGGCTATCTTTGTTGTGGGTGTTTCACAAAAATGTACTCACAACAATAAAAGATCCATTGTAATAAGCATGTAAGTGTAACCCAAATCGAACTCACAAGGACAGCTTAACAAGGAATTTAAATATGTAGATAAACGCACACGACATGAATTAAACACACACAAATATTTTGGAGTTTATCTAAATCCTAATTTAGTTTAAATTGCAATAAAGTAAATCAAAACAAATAAAAGATAAATAATTGAAGACAAGAATTAAACCTAAACTAAGAAAGCATATAAATCTACCTATACATGCAAAATAAATAAAAACATATAAATCTATTCTAAGAACAATTAAAAGAAATATGCTTGATTAAATAAAATAAACTTTAAAACTTAAAACAAAAACTTTTAATGAAAAACTTAATTGAAAAACAACCTAAGAAAGAACTATCAAGAAAGAACAAATAAATAAACTAGAACGTGGATTAAAAGCGATTAATCGTAAAACAACTAAATAAATTCCTATGAAGAAGTAACTAAAGAAACATAACATGTAATAGAAACTGAATATAAAAGAAACTAAAAGCAATTGAAAGTAAAGGACAAGAATTAAAGAGAAAGAAAGATAGATTGATAAAAACGTAAACGTCAAACAAGATCTGGAACTTGAAAGTCTTCAAAAGTAATAAACCATAATCTATGAATGTTTAAAGATAAACCTAAGCTAATTTTCGTGCTAAGTCTGATCTGAAACTTGGGACATCAATAGGGTATTTATAGATACAACAATTAGTGGTTAAGTAGAATTAGAATTCTACTTAAATCGGACCTCCCAGAGATCGCTAGCTAGCCAGCGGTCGCTGGCCTGCTGGTTCTATTTTCTCGCGAGCTGCTCGACCCTAGCGATCACTCAACTTCTTCTTCGTTTTTCTCTTCTCTCTTCTCCCGTTTTTCATCTCTTTTCGCCCTTTCCATTTCTCTTCCTTTCCTCTTATCTTCTTTCATCTTCAAACAATCCATTCGTCACTAATTCATCCTAAATAACACAAATACAAAGATAAGACGTAAACAAGAACAAAATATCTAAAACACGACTCAAAATAACGAAAAATTGAACATAAATACGACACGAAAATAAACATAAAAATAACACAAACAAATCCCCTACACTTGAACTTTTGCTTGTACTCAAGCAAACTATCCAATCAAATACAAAACAATCAAACTACTACTAAAGTCATGAAGTTCAACCATTCATTCACAAACCAATGAAATTTAAAGTAATACCAAGCTCAACTACGAAATTTTGAATTAGTTTGAAAGAACCATGTCTCCTACTAAATCACTTAAGAAGCTAGAGCTAAGACCATGATAAATACTCATCTCACATACTTCCTCAATCACTAATAAAGTGCTTCATTTTCCCCCTTTTATTAGAAAGGCAAGGTCATTATGTTTATCCTTCGATGGGTTCCATCGAGTCTCCTAATGTGGTTTCCTATACTCATATCAAACTTTGGGGTTTCAGTTTGACAAGAGGAGTAGACGCCTTTGTTTGGATAGGACAATATTCACAAGGTATATTCTTCAAAGATCCTTCGAAGCATCCTTACATTGTTTCCCATGCTCGAGAAGAGCAGAATCCACACCGAACTTATTTATTTATTTTCTTTTTCTCTCTTTCTTTTCCTTTTCTTTCTTTTTTTAATGAGAGAGTATTCTTTTTTACGAGATTTTTTTTTATTCTCTCTTTTGTTTTAGTAGATGACGAAGAGAACAACAATATTAGAAACTAAGGAAGCAATTCACTCTACCAAAATGATCAAATCTCTAACAACCTAATCAAAAACATGTTATCTACGAATTACCCAAACTAACCAAAACAACTTAATTGAACTCACTATTAAATTACATTTCATACTCTCCATTCATTCTTCATTCCCACTTCATAACAGTAGCAATAATCATCATATTTCATGCCCAATCAAATAATATGCAAGAAACAAGGAAAAAGATCAAGTGGGATTTTTAAGGAATTATGACCCAAAACCTAACCAAACATATAAAAAATGAACTATCCCCCCACACTCTATTCAAAACAATGTCCACATAGTTGAAAAATAAAGTAAAGAGAGAGATTGAAAATAACCCGAAAAATAGCGAAAATCCGGCAACAAGTGCGGATATCCAAAATCTCCAAGCTTGAAACCTACAAAAAAAAAACACAAAACACAAAGCGTAAAATCGACTCAAAACACGAAAAATAAAAACACAAACTCTAAGATGAAGGGTGAGGTGGATCATCCTTATTGTGGTGCGACCTGGAAGGATGTAGACCGGTCCATGCATTCCATTGAGCCTCAAGGTTAGTCATTCTAGTATCAAGATTACCATTCTTGTATCCAAAGAGGTGAGAGTACGGCCTTGAGACGCAACGTCATCTCTCAAAGAAGTAAAATTCGTGTTAAAAACATGAAATTTGTCAAAGAGTTGATGTTGGAAGTCTTGGAAATATTGTGGGGCACCAGAATGATGGTTGTATACAAAAGAGGGGAGAGGAGAGGGAGATCGCTCATAAGCCTCTTCTTCCATCATGGCCTCGGAAATGGAATGGTGGGAGGCATCATGAGAAGGGCCTTCACCGGCGCGACAGTCCTTTGCTCGTTGCATTATAACACCTTTCCTTTGTTCATAAGGAACACAGTGTCACTCATCTTCGGCAAGGTGAGCATTCTTGAGGTACCTATAGTTGATGAGTACGCTAGGGACCGTCTCCATGGAAGGGTTAGGAGGAAGCAATGCCAAATGTTCGGCGAGGCCGGCGGCAATGTTGGGAAATGCAGCATGAGAGGAAGAGATAGATTGAATTGACTCAATTTGGCTCCAAATGAAACCGGTAAGAGACACTGGTCACTTGTGCTTTGCACTCCATAGAAGGAAAACCTCTATTTCATTCACTTTATTACCCTTCTTCTTCCCCGAGATGTTGTAGGCCAGAAACTTATGCAACACCGTCATGGCCGGATCTAAAAGAAAAGCAGAAGACATACCACTTTGGTCCCAATTGTTAAAACCAGACAATTCAGCCCAAGCTGCATAAACATCAAACTCTTCAGGCACTTGAAGAGCTGCACTAGGAGAGTTAGAGAAACCGAAAATAGTATGCATCATATCAAGTGTCACCCGCACCTCTTCCCCCATAAGTCGACAACAAATGTCGTATGTACCCACTACTCTAAGGAATGACATAATGATCTCAAAGTAAAGATCCGTATATCCTAACCATGTGCGGGATGCAAATTTGTTACATTTGAGATGCTTAAGATATTTGTTTAAATCACGTGTGATACCATGCAAGTTGCATGCATCCATATCGAAGTGCCTATGAGCATTAATCAGATATTTGACCAAGTTAGTGTACATGTTACCTTCCCTCGGGTAGTGGACGGGGAAAGGAGCATTGTAGTCGTCGGAGAGGTCATCCACTCCAATTTGAGCACCAATTCTGACTCGCGTGCAGGCCATCTCGGTAGCCATGGAGCGACTACGCTTCACGCTCTTACCCTTGTCAGCACCCGTGTTCGTTGATTTAGAGCGACCCATGTGTGTATGCTGAAGGTAGCGATGAGGACAGAACGGCGAGGGTAGCGAGCGCTAGGGTGTGAGCGGTCGCTGGGTAGGCAGACACAGAGGCTAGCGTTCGCTGGCCAGGTAGCGGTCGCTGGCCTGAATCATAGAGTTGAGGTTTGTTTGAGTCATTTTTGTGTCAATTTTCGTATTGTATTTATGTTAGTTTTTCATCGTTTTAGGTTATGTTTTAGTTGTTTTGTTCTCTTTTATGTTTTGTTTTGTGTTTGTGTTATCTAGGGTGAAAAGGTGATGAATGGATCAAATGAAGATGAAGGAAGGAAGGAGATGAAACAGGAGAGGAAAGAAGAGGATAAGAAAAGACGGAGTTGAAAAATCGAGGCCCTAGCGATCGCTGGCTCATGCGCGATCGCTAGGTTTGACGTGTCCGCGAGGGAAACGGCTAAGGCAGGCCAGCGATCGCTGGCTAGGACGCGATCGCTGGGCCTGTCCGATTAGAAGAAGAATTCTACTCCGTTTGGGAAACGTTTCAATGTATCTATAAATACCCCTCTTTAGGCCTTATTTTCATATAATCCAAGGCACGAAAGTTAGTTCAAAAACACTTTTAGTTTAAGTTTAGTTTAGGTTTATCGCTTTTGAAGATTGCACGGTTTCGACTATTGTTCTTCGACTTTTACGGTTTTATCAATCCAAACTCTTTTCTTTCTTTTAATTCTTATTCTTATCTTTCAATTCTCTTTAGTTCATTTAAGTTTCAGTTTCAGTTTCATTTTGATTTAGATTTCATGTTCTTTAGTTTATAGTTCTTAGTTAGTTTATTTAATTGATTTTATGTTTACTTGTTTTTACGTATTCTTTCGATTTAGTTCTTTCTTCAAGTTGAATTTCATTAAGTTTCTTTAAAGTTTCAGTTCTTAGGTTTTAAATTCATTGAATTTGTCTTTACATGTTTTCTTTGATTGTTCTTAGGATAGATTTATATGCTTTCAATTTATCTTTAGTGTCTAGGTTAATTTACTTATTTTCTAGTCCAGGTTTAATTCTTGTCTTTTAATTATTGCCTAGGATTTAGATAACCCTCAATTTATTTGTATGTGTGTATCTACGAGATTAAATTCCCTGTTAAGACGTCCTTGTGAGAACGACTTTTGTTACACTTACTGCTTATTACAATAGACCCATTATTATATCAAAATAACAACCAAAGCCAATTTCCTCAAAAGCCACCATAAGCACCACCACAACAACCCCCAAAAGCGCCTATAGATGATCTCACTGCTATAATTGCCGCTTTCATGCAAGAAAGCCGTTTGGCTCGCGAGTATCAAGATGCCACGATTAAGAGACTCGAGAACGCCATGGGACAAATCTCGGGGGTGGTTAATCGCTTTGAGCAAGCACAACAAACGGGAAAAATTCCAAGCCAAGGTCTCCAACCCAAGCAAGCCCAGTCAATCAACGTCGTGACACAAGACGAAGAGATCGATACCTTAAAGCTGAAGGTGGAAAATTTGGAGGATCAGTCGCGTCCACTAGCGACCGCTGGGTTGCCAGCGCTCGCTGGGGTGCCCAAACGACGACAGCGATCGCGTGGTGTCCGAAAATCGAGAGGAAGATATCAAAGACAAGGCTGATCCGAATCCATCAAAGGGACTACTCCACCGTGCAAAAGATCCATACATCCCTCCAATTCCGTCTCTTTCAAAGAAGAGACTCAACAATGAGAAATTGGTGATAGCATCGAAGATAGAAAGTTCGATCATGCACCAACC
>JAOWBJ010132721.1:0-18212 GCA_028566335.1 Monarda citriodora | reverse complement strand
GCCTATTTTGATTATGTTTGATACTGGAGCTTCACACTCTTTCATTTCTGAGGCCTGTGTAGAGAACCTAGAATTGCTCACTGAACCCCTAAGAGCACCCTTGAACGTTATCTCACCGGTAGGAGGAAGACTATCCTTGAATAGGCAGTGCCTTAACCTCGAAATAACCATAGGTTCTCTTAAGCTCGTAGCGTGACCTCTCAGTGTTCTGCTCATAACGGACGTAGATGTAATCCTCTGGATGGATTGGCTAGCAGCAAATTTTGCTACAATCTTGTGCAAGGAAAGACAAATTTCATTTCGAATCCCAGGTCAAGAAGCTACCACGTTCCATGGGATTTCGATGGGAGCCGCAAGTCGGTTATTTCGGCAGTTCAAACGGAAAATTTGATAAGGAGAGGGAATCCGACTTACCTCTCTTACGTGAGAGGAGGAGAGGAAGGGAGAGACCACCCGCGAGTGGAGGATGTTGATGTTGTTTGCGAGTTTCCCGATGTTTTTCCCAAAGAGTTGCCCGGACTGCCTCCCGATAGTAAAGTGGAGTTCACCATCGATCTAGAGCCCAGATCAGCCCCAATGTCCAAGGCATCCTATCGAATGGCACCAAGGGAGCTCGAGGAGCTCAAGGTCCAATTGCAAGAGTTGATGAATTCAGGATTTATTCGTCCAAGTGTCTCGCCGTGGGGAGCTCCCGTTTAATTCGTCAACAAGAAAGATGGCTCAATGCGCATGTGTATAGATTACCGCGAACTCAACAAGCTCACATTGAAGAATAAGTACCCATTGCCACGGATAGATGATTTGTTTGATCAGCTTAGAGGAGCGAGCGTGTTTTCTAAGATAGATTTGCGCTCCGGATATCACTAATTGAAGGTGCGAGCGGAGGATATCCCTAAGACCGCTTTTCGAACCCGCTATGGTCACTATGAGTTTGTGGTTGTTCCTTTCAGCCTTACGAACGCCCTGGCGGTATTCATGGATTTGATGAACCGAGTGTTCCATCCTTACTTGGACAAGTTTGTCCTCGTATTCATTGATGATGTGCTCATTTATTCGAAGAGTTCGAAGGAGCACGGAGAGCATTTAAGAGCGGTTTTAGGAACGCTAAGAGTGGAGAGGTTGTTCGCTAAGTTTAGCAAGTGCGAGTTCTGGTTGAAGGAAGTGACGTTTCTTGGTCATATCGTGTCATCCAAGGGGATTCAAGTCGACCCCGCTAAGATAGAAGCGATCCAAAATTGGAATGCCCCAACTACCCTGAATGAGATTCGAAGCTTCCTTAGGTTAGCAACATATTATCGAAGATTTATTGAGGGATTTTCTCATATAGCAAGACCGCTCACTCAGTTGCTGCACAAAGGAGCGAAATTCGAGTGGGCTTTGGAATGTGAAGCTGGTTTTCAAGCGCTTAAAGAGAAGTTAACCACAGCCCCTATCCTAGCAGTCCCGGAGCAAAATAAAGAGTACATGTTGTACACCGATGCCTCCAAGAGCGGGCTTGGATGTGTGCTAATGCAAGAAGGGAGGGTTATCGCTTACGCATCACTGCAGCTTAGACCGCACGAGCAAAATTATCCGACCTACGATCTAAAGCTTGCTACCGTAGTGCATGCTTTGAAGATTTGGAGGCATTATTTGTATGGAGTGAGGGTCAAGATCTATACCAACCATAAGAGCATCAAGTATTTCTTTGAGCAAATAGACCTCAATATGAGGCAAAGGAGATGGCTTGAGTTAGTTAAGGACTACGATTGCGGGATCAATTATCACGCCAGAAAGGCTAATGTTGTAGTGGATTCTCTAAGCCGCAAGGCTTTACCTCAACTCACTTGCTTTCAAGCATTGGAAGGATGGCTCTCGGAAAATTCTCTCGTGGAGGAGTTTCAAAGGATGAAGTTAGAAATGTTGTCTCCGCGAGGGACTATTGATGGAGCAATCACTATGTTTTCCATAGCGCCCGATTTAAGGGGAAGGATTGTTGAAGCGCAAAGAAAGGACGAGGTCCTTGAGAGGAGACGAGCGGAGTAGAGAATGGGAAAGCCCGGAGCGTTCCGAGAAGAAGCGGACAACGCTATCACAATGAGCGGACTATTGTGCGTACCATCAAGCGAAGAGCTTAGGAGCGATATTTTGAGCGAAGCCCACGATACCCCGTATACCGCTCACCCTGACAATACAAAGATGTATTAAGATCTCAAAGGAAAATTCTGGTGGGATGGAATGAAGAAGGATGTTGTCTCTTATTTGAGGAAGTGCATAGTTTGCCAGCAAGTGAAAGCAATGCACCAACGCCCTTATGGGATGTTGCAGCCGCTAGAGATTCCCGAGTGGAAATGGGACCACATCGCTATGGATTTTGTGGTAGGGCTACCAAAGTCGAGAAGAGGGAACAATTCAATATGGGTAATAGTAGACCTCTTGACGAAAATCACTCATTTTCTTCCAATAGCGGTAACTTTCACTTCTGAGAAGCTTGCTCAATTGTATGTGCGGGAGATTGTCCGTTTGCATGGAGTGACGAAGTCGATCACTTCGGATAGAGATTCAAAGTTCACTTCGCGATTTTGGAGGAGCTTGCATAGCGAGTAAATGACCAAGTTGAATTTTAGCTCCTCTTATCATCCCCAAAGCGATGGGCAGTCGGAGAGGACTATCCAAACATTAGAGGAAATGCTGAGGTCCGTAGTGTTTGACCAAAGTGGTCAATGGGAGCCCGCTTTGCCCTTAGTGGAATTCGCTTATAATAATAGTCACCAAGCGAGTATTGGTATGGCCCCATATGAAGCCGTCTATGGGAGAAAGTGTAGATCACCGCTCTACTGGGATGGAGTGAGAGAGAGAAAAGCGCTAGACCTCAAAGCGATCGGTGAAATGATAGAAACAATAAAGCAAATAGGGTTCGAATGAAAGAGGCTCAAGATAGACAAAAGGTGTATGCTTACCATGAACGAAGCGAGGTCCAGTTCACTATAGGCGACAAAGTGTTCTTAAAAGCATCTCTGCTCAAGGGAGTGCTAAGGTTTGGCATGAGAGGGAAATTGAAGCCCCGCTTCATAGGACTCTATGAGATTTTGGAAAGGAGAGGCCCCATTGCCTATAGGTTGGCCTTGCCGCCAAGCTTGAGTAGCATGCACAATGTGTTCCACGTGTCCCAACTTCGCAAGTATGTGTACGATCCGAGACACATAATTCATCAAGGGGAAATCAAGCTTGCTCCTGACTTAGCTATGAGAGCCG
This sequence comes from Monarda citriodora, assembly GCA_028566335.1. NCBI lineage: Eukaryota > Viridiplantae > Streptophyta > Magnoliopsida > Lamiales > Lamiaceae > Monarda > Monarda citriodora. The sequence continues at coordinate 14,978 of JAOWBJ010132721.1, read as the reverse complement.
ACTAAAAGCGATTTTAGATCGCAAGGTGCAAAAACTTAGAAATAAATCTATCATCTCTGTGATGGTTTTTTGGAAGCACCAAGGCCAAGAAGAGGCCACTTAGGAGCTTGAAGAGAAGATGCTAGAAAAGTACCCTGAGTTGTTAAAGTAGATAAGCAAAATTTCGGGAAGAAATTTCTTTTAAGGTTGGTAGGATGTAATAGCCCGAGTATTAAAGTCACTATTAATAAAATGACGAGCTCTTTTTGAATAAGATGATCAGGTTTCACTATGATAATTGTGAATAAGGTTACTTTGTAAAGCACTTAAGTTGCTCAGGAGTGATACTAAGTTCACAAGGGAGATATCAATAAGAGTTATGTTTTATGCTAGTTGGTCGCTACTTGCATTCGTATTTAAAATATGATTATGCTTGCTTTAATGTGCTAAAGCGACATCCGCTTGACGCTTGAGAGTTATTGCTAAGGGTTGTATGTCGTAAGGGTTTAAGCCTAGCGAGTCCGTCCCGGACAGTTCGGAGCTAATTCGGAAATCGCTTCAAGTTCGGAGCGAAAAAGTTCGCTTGAACCGAGCTATAGCGAAAAGTGAAAATTCGCTCGAGTTGAGCGAAAAGTCATTTGGAGCGATTTTAGCAAGAGAGAGAGAGGTTTCATCCGCTCGAGAATTTCCGCTCAAAGAGTTCGCTCAAGGAGCGAAAATGGGCAAGCTATCTCGCAAAGTGTGCCGAGTGCATTAATTACGTGTCAGTCAACCTTACTTTTTCCGCGATACGCCACCACCCTATTGACCAGTACCATGCGTCCTTTTCTGCTAAAGCCATATATGAATCTTTACTTTAAAAATATATTTTTATTAATTCTGGAAAAGGGTACACCACACCTCTATAAATACCCCCACCATTGGGATTCATTCCTTTGCTGCCATTTTTCAAAATTCATTCAAACTTTAGAGAGAGAAAGTGAGACCGAGAGAAAGGAAAAAACCAATTTAAAAACTCGTTCATGTTCAAGTCTTGAGGTAAAATCTCCAAACTTTTTCGTTTGATATTTTGATATTTTGTATAATCTTTAGAGAAATCATTTTAAAATATTGTTACTTTGTCTATGCTTGGCAGAAAAACCTTGGTATTTTGAGAAATCCTAAAGCCATGTTATATTGTCAAAACTCACCTTTCATAACTAGTGTTTTTCCGAAGCTACCGTAGCCAAACGTTTGAGTAAAGAAATGAACTAAAGTTTATGATTTTCTTATTACAAATATGTTTTCGTAGTCAAGAAACGAGCACGGAAAGCAGCTAAGAGAAATCTAGAACACTCCATCGTTTTCACTGCCTTCTAAAACGTTCTATTCCTCTCTCAAAGGAAAAGTGTCAAACCGCTCCAGTTTCAGATCTGAATTTATTTAGATAATGTTATGAAGTCTTATTCTGATAGAGCTTTTCTGGAAATAAGAATATAAATAAACCCTATTCTGTTATAGCTTTTCTCGAAAGAAATATACAAATAAGCCATATTCTACTAGAGCTTTTCTTGAAAGAAGAGAGATAGCCAAAATCGCTCAAATCCATCTCTGACCCAAGCGATAAGTTAGCCAAGCGAATTTACGCTCTTAATTAACAATGTTGTCTTATGTGTATTCGCTCTTGCTTTCTCAAGGGTATTTCAAAGAGGAGAGGTGAGCAAGCGACTGTAAGGCAACCCTCAGCCAAGTGACTTTTGAGGTGGGCTTTCTAACTAAGGACCCCAAGCGGGCTAAAACCCTCGAGCGACCAGTCGCCGAGCGGAATTTTTGTGAAGCGATTATGTTATGTTTTCTTTAAGAGCTTACCATGCTATAAAATGTTATGATTAATGTATGATGCCTATCTGTCGGCTGTGCGCCAAGAGTTTGAGATACGATCGGCCTGAGCAAGCTCTTTAGATTCGCTTTGCTAAGGCAAGCGATCGAGATTCTAGGTTGAGGTCAGCCAACCTCCCTAGATCGGGTTATTTAAGGGAAGATATAGCGAAGTACGAAAGTAAGAAAGGTTTTTATGAGCTTAGGCTCTTTCTAAAATCCCTATGCTCTTATTTATTTATGGCTGGTAATGAAGTGATTTTGGGCAAAGTGTCCACTGAGTGCTTTAAAGGACTCAGCCTTGTACACGCTTTCCTTGTGTGCAGGTTGAGCAGGCTACGGTCGAGTGGAAGCGGTGACGAGCGGGCTTTTGCTAACGAGCGGGTTTGGTGGTGCAAGTCCTCAAACACGCATCTAGCGTTTTTGTTATGTCCGAACTCGTTTCCGTTAAATTTATGGATTTGTAATGAACAAACAGATATACCATCTTTCCGCTACTATCAATGTTTTATTTTAATTATAACTCTGTTTTTTCATAGTGACGAAAACTTCATTTTTACATGTGATATTTTGAAATAAAGCGTGGGGGATCGAGCGAAGTGAACGCTTTATGTCCATTACAACCTTTATGAGCTTTTAATTAGAGCCTCTTTAAGTCCTTATTTCCACTATAAAAATCCGAGTGACAAATTCTCGCTCATGCCAAGGGTAACCTTCATTGCTATAAGAAAGACTTGTAATTCAATTGAAGAAAATTATATGTCAATGGTTACCTTCAAGCGCCTTTTTACAATCCCTTGTTTTATAAAATGGCAAGAGAATTAGTAAATTCGCTCAAGGTGAGCGATGATCCTCAAAGCGATATTTAAGGGATTTCGCTCCAAATATTTTCAAGCGGCCTTTTTTGCAAATTCGCTCGAGTCGAGTGCTGACTTTTAAAGCAATATTTCAAGTGATCCGCTCAAAGGAATTTAAAGCGATAACTTCCAACACCGCTCGTGTTAAGTATTGATTTTTCAAGCGATGTTTTAGCAAGATTATTTAAGTCCGAGCGATTTTTACCTTTCGGCTCGAGGCCCAAATTCCGCTTAATCCCATGGTTTCTGCTATCGCGTCCTCATCTGTTCAATCGTAGCGATCTTTCAGGCTCGGTTTTCCGTAAGAGGGTCCGAGGTCGTTACACATTGCGAAGTGGGCCATTGAGCTCGGGTAACACACGATCTCATTTCTTCCTCGAAAAGCTATTAAAGGACAAGCCTTGGTCAACTTCCTAGTCGAGGACAAGTTCAAAGAGGACCCGAAAGTACCCGAACTGGTCCTGAAGAGAAATACAACCGAGCAACCGACGGAAGCGTCTGCGAACTGCTGGCAGGTTTATGTTGATGGAGCTTTGGGGAAGGCAGACAATGGAGTAGGGATCTTGTTTATCAGTCCGGATGGACACGAGGTATCCTATTCACTCTGTTTTGCATTCCCATCCACCAACAATGAAGTGGAGTATGAGGCCATTCTTCATGGACTCCGCCTCGCATAAATCCTGAACATTGAGGCTGTCAAAGTTTACAGCGACTCCCAAGTCGTGGTTAACCATATATTGGGTGCAAGTGAAGCCCGCAGAGAGAAGATGAAAAGGTACCTCGACAAAATCCGCAATACGCAGCAGATGTTCTCCTATTTTGAACTAGTTCCGCGAGGACAGAACCACCGAGCTGACGGTTTGAGTTAGCTCGCATCCTCCCAATCAACCAGTTCACCAGTAGAAGACATCAAGATCAGAAGTCTCGACGAGGTTGAAGCGAGCGACATCAACGACGAGCCCAGTTGAATGACCCCAATCCGTACATATTTGGAGACGGGGGAACTACCTGATGACAAGCTCGAAGCCCGGAAGCTTCTCGTAAAATTTCTAAAATACACGCTAGAACAAAGTGTTCTCTACCACAAATCCTTCCCCCAACCCCTCTGGCGATGTGTAGGACCTGGAGAAGCGAACTACGTATTGCGAGATGTTCATGAAGGGTCCCTTGTGGCAGCCATATAGGACCCCTAGCATTGTCCAAGAAGGTAATACGAAGTGGATATTATTGGCCAACGTTGACTCACAATGAAACCAAGCTGGTTAAGAGTTGTCCGCAATGCCAAGTCCACGAAAAAGTAAAACTTCAGGCTGTCTTTCCTTACTCTCGGCTTTTCTCTCCTCTCCTTAGTTTTTGAGAAAGAATTTTTGAAGATACAATGGGAGGAGTAATTTCAGAATGGGGGTATTTATAGAATGGTTACTCGTCTTTGAAATAAGTAAATGAAAAACGTCGGTTTTGAAAATAAATATTTTTGGATATTTATTTTAAATAAAAGTAACGTTTGAAAAGACTTTTGCAGAAAAGGACATCTAGCCCTGGTCAACTAGACCTTGGCGTGTTTCAGAAAAAGTAACTGACACATTTAATGCGCCTGGCGCGACACTCGAGTCAGCTCTCTCTAACCTCGCTCTCCGCTCCTCAAGCGGACTACCTCGAGCGAACTCGCTCGCTTGAAACCTTTCTCGCTTCTCATGAAACCTTCTCGTTCTCAGAGCAGAGGGCAACGAATCCGCTCGTCCGCGTTGTCCGCTGGGAACGTCCCCAAGCTTTTCAACTCGCTTTCATCCACGCAAGCGGACTAGTTCAAGCGAGCTTTGCAACTCGCTCCCGCTTGACAAAGCGAACTCACTCCTTGCTCCTTGAACCTTAGATAACCTTCGAGTTTCTCCGAACTACTTGGAGCGGACTCGCTTACTCTTTTAACTTTTCTTTCTAAGTAATGAACTCAAGCGACTTAAGGATCACATACTCATCTTACTTGCTTAGCCTTGGCCTAAGCTTAATACTCACTCCTTGACTTCTCAACTTTTTTGGCACTCATGGTGCTTCGCCTTGGCAATATCATATAAACAACTTGGTGCTTCGCCTTGGCGACACCATATAAACAACTTTAAAACTTTCTTTTAGAACTATTCTTATTTGAAATCTCGACACAAAGTCGCTTATTTATTATTTTAAAATTCGGGCCATTACACTCTCTCCCCTCACTTTCGGACTCTCTGCTTCATTCTCCCTACGTCGCCGGCTTTCTTGCGACGAGCCGCCGCCGTTGTTTTTGGCTCACCGCCGCTGCGAACTGGCCCCGGCGTGAGGCTTGTGGCGAGGCGGGGTCTGGCCGCTGCCCCTCTTCTCTTCTTGGACCTCCCGCCGCTGCGAGTTGCCGATGCCGTGAGGTTGTTGGCGCGAGCTGGCGGTGGTTTGTCCCGCTGCCGCCACCGCAAAATCTCGCCGCCGCGAACTGCCACTGCCGTGGCCTGCTCTCCCGCCATCCTCTGTTGTTGCCGCCATCGTGAACTTCAGCCGCCGCCTTGAGGCTTGGTGGCTCGACCGTGGTTGTGGTGGCTCGGCTAGTGTGGGGTGTGGTTCGGGGTTCGGTTGGTCGGGTTCGACTGTCCCTTTTCGGTGATTCTTTAATTTGGGAAAGTTTCTATGCCTTGAATGATTCGAATATAAATTGCTGCTAAAATTCCCATGATGTTGTATGCCTATTTATGCATATTTCTGAGGAAACGGTTGTCTGTAAATCTTTTCATGGGTTTAGAAAGGTATATCCGATGATGTGCTAGAAATAAACTGAGGATGCTTACTTTCTTTGATCAATTACGAGTTCTATCGAGGCTAAAGCATATGAATCTTATAATTTATTCTAAAGTTGAAGAAATACCTTATGAAGTGAGATTGCTAGCTTATGAACTCCTTGAATTCCTTACTTCCTGCTATTTTCTTCTGCTTAAATTTCTACGTATGTGTTTATAGTTGAGAATTTGTGTACATGGACTAATGTTGGGGGAGGTTTATATAGTGTTGAATTTCACTATTCTAACCAACCCATTAATTGATTTTGCAGAGCTCGAGTGGACGAGCGTTACTTGCGGAAGCTGCTTCTTCACATTATTGCAAAACAATAAATTTTCCATGCATAGACAATAAAGTAGAGTAGATTGCTGATAAGAGTTTTTGGCTCTTTCCTATTTGTTTATACGTATTGCACTCATGTACCAATTTCAAATGGACTGTAATCAGAAGCTCAATGGGCTTGGCCCAACAATATTGGAAACACAACTTGAGGCCCAACTGATTTATACACTTGTTTAGAAAATAATCCGAACAATCCGCAAACATTGGCATATATTGCGACATAGCGTTTAGAATTTTTTCGGGACGTTACATCATGCACACCTTAAAGAAATTTTGTCCCGAAATCCTGCTTCCCCCCGAACAATATGTTTCCCTCATTTTCTTTTCGAGCTCCCACATGACTTCTTCTTTTCCGTGGTGCTTCCACAACACTTTCACTGAGGGGATGGATTTATTTCTGAGTTGCTGAACTTTTCTCTCGTGGATTGACACTGGTCGGCTTTCGAAGCGTAGATCAGAGGCAAGATCTAATCCTTCTTGTTTGAATACATGCTTTGGGTCATGAACGTATCTTCTGAGTTGTGACACGTGAAATACGTTGTGTACGTTCCCTAAATTTGGAGGCAATGCTAGTCGGTATGCTATTGTCCCTATTCTTTCTAGAATTTCGTAGGGTCCAATGTATCGGGGTTTTGAGCTTTCCTTTTGAACCAAATTTGATTATCCCTTTTGACAGAGATACTTTCAGGAAAACCTTGTCACCGACCTCGAATTGTATCTTGGTCCGTCCATGGTCGGCATAAGACTTTTGTCGATCCTGGTCTTCCTTAATTCTTATCTTGATTTGGCGTATGGTTTCTGCCATATCGTTTATAGCCTCAGGGCCCAATATCTTTCTCTCGCTGACATCATCCCAATACAGTGGGGACCTACATTTTCTGCCGTAGAGTGCTTCATAAGGTGCCATACCTATGGTGGCCTGATAGTTGTTATTATAAGCAAACTCTACTAGGGTTAGCACTGGTTCCCAATTACCTCCTCGATCAAGCACTACTGTTCTTAGCATGTCCTCAAGGGTCTGGATTGTTCTCTCAGATTGTCCTTCCGTCTGAGGATGGAATGCGGTACTGAAGTTTAACCGAGTACCTAATTCTCGTTGCAAAATCATCCAGAATCGTGATGTAAACCTCGTGTCCCCATCTAACGTGATTGGCACGGGTACACCATGAAGGCGTACAATTTCACGGACATAAAGCTGAGCTAGCTTCTCTGATGTGCGGGTGATCGGTATAGGTAAAAAGTGGGTACTCTTTATCAATAGATCGATAATCACCCATATAGCATCATTGCCTTGCCGAGATTTAGGCAATCCAGTTACGAAATCCATCGTTATCTTTTCCCATTTCCATTCTGGGATTTCTAAAGGCTGCAACTTCCCATACGGTCGTTGATGCATAGCCTTTACTTGTTGGCAAACCAGGCATTTCTGAACGAAGGAGGCTATGTCTCTTTTCATTCCGTCCCACCAGAATTCTTTTTCAGATCCTGGTACATCTTGGTGTTACCAGGGTGGGCGGTGTACAGTGTGTCGTGGGCTTCGCTTAAAATGTCGCTGCGGAGTTTTTCATCGTAGGGAACGCACAGTCTCCCTCCCATGGTGATCGCGTTATCCGCCTCTCCATGATACTCCTTTGATTTCCCCATTCTTATTTTTAGTCGAAGCTTCTCCAACACCTTATCTTTTCTTTGTGCATCCAAGATTGTGCTTCTTAGATCTGGTTCAACGATTAAGGTGGCTAGGACACCTTCCACCGTGTTGGGTGGTGGCATAATCTGTAGGTTCATCTTGTTGAACTCTCTAACGAGGGTTTATTCGCTAGTGAGGAGAGATGCCAGTTGGGGTGAAGCTTTCCTGCTTAAAGCATCGGCTACTACATTAGCCTTTCCCGGGTGGTAATTTATTCCACAATTGTAGTCTTTTACTAATTCAAGCTACCGCCTCTGTCTCATGTTGAGGTCTCTCTGCTCAAAGAAGTATTTAAGACTTTTGTGGTCTTTGATGATCTCACATCGCACCCCGTACAGATGGTGTCTCCAGATTTTCAGGGCGTGTACTACTGCTAGTTCCAAATCATGAGTGGGATAGTTGAGCTCGTGCGGCCTGAGTTGCCGTGATGCATAAGCTATAACTTTCCCTTCTTGCATTAGTACACAGCCTAATCCATTTTTAGAAGCATCTGTATAGACGGCTAGTATTGGGGTTGTGGTTAACTTCTCTTTCAGCTGTTGAAAGCTTGACTCGCACTCTGGAGTCCACACAAATTTGCTCCCCTTTTGTAGTAGTCTGGTCATTAGTTTGGCTATCAGAGAAAATCCTTTGATGAATCTTCGATAGTAACCCGCGAGGCCTAGGAAGCTTCGAATTTCATTAGGTGTGGGAGGAGGCTTCCAATTCTGGATTGCTTCGACTTTTGAAGGGTCTACTTTAATTCCTTCATACGACACAATATGCCCTAGGAAAGCGATTTCGCTCAGCCGAAATTCGCACTTGCTAAACTTTGCATAGAGCTTTTATGTTCTCAAAGTTCCCAACACAGTCCTCAGGTGTTGTTCATGCTCCTTTTGGTCCTTGGAGTATATAAAGACGTCGTCTATGAATACTAGGTCAAATTTCTCTAAGCAGGGGGTGAAATACATGGTTCATGAGATCCATGAATACGGCTGGGGCATTGGTTAGACCGAATGGTACGACTACAAATTCGTAGTGACCATATCTTGTTCGAAAAGCCGTTTTGGGTATATCCTTAGGTCGGATTTTCAGCTGATGATACCCGGATCTCAAGTCTATTTTCGAGAAGACACTCGCACCCTTGAGTTGATCGAAAAGACCTTGGTAAAGGATATTTTTTTTTCAGGGTGAGCTTGTTAAGTTCTCGATAGTCAATGCACATCCTCATCGAACCATCCTTCTTCTTCACGATGTGCTCCCCATGGTGAGACACTGGGTCTAATAAATCCCATGTCGATGAGTTCTTAAAGTTGTATCCTTAGTTCTTCTAACTCCTTGGACGCTATTCTATACGGTGCCTTCGAAATGGGTGCTGCTCCGGGCTCTAGGTTGATAGTGAACTCTATCTTCCTGTCTGGGGGCAGTCCTAGTAGCGTCTCCGGGAATACATTGGGATATTCCTGTACAACTTCCACGTCTTCTACCTTCTTGTCCTTTTCTTCCTTGGTCTCGGTGTTTAAGTAGACAAGGTATGCAGGGTTTCCCTTCGTTAGCAAGGTTGTTGCTTGGAAAACGGATATTATCGATTTTCGGGTGTTCATCGATATTCCATGGAAGTGGTTGGTTCTTTTCCTGGAATTCTGAATGAGATTTTCCTCTCTTTGCAGAGAATAGTGGCATGGTTATCAACTAACCAATCCATTCCTAGAATTAGATCGACATCTGACATGGTCATGACGCTCAGCTTTTTGGCTACCAGTTTTCGTGAACCTAATGCAAATTCAAGGTTCATACAACAATGACTTATTGTGATCTCTCCTCCTACTGGTGATGTAACTCTTAGAGGGCTTTCTAAGGTTACGGTAGACAACTTTAGGTTGTCTACACAAGTAGTGCAAATAAACGAATGCGATGCTCCTGTATCGAATATAATTATAACAGGGATATCGCGTAGCATGCCCATACCTGCCACGTTGCCTTGTTCCTTGGTGGATTGGTTCTGTTGCACCGCATACTCTCTCGCACTCTGTCTTTGCTGCTGCTGGTACTGTCGGAATTGTTGCTGTTGTGGTGGTAGGAGAGGTGGTGGTAATCGGGCATGTTCCTGAGTTTCTTGATGTCCTCGCATTGCCCTAAGTTGAGAGTTCTGTCTAGAGGGATTTTGTCTGGTACCCGCACTTTGTGGTTTATTTGGGCATCTATACGCGTAGTGCCCTGGCTGTCCGCATGAATAGCATCCCGTCGTTCCAGCTTTGCACACTTCTACGTGGATCTTATTGCACTTAGGGCATATGGGAATAGTTGGCCTACTATTCCCGGACAGGCCCAAATTGGCTGGCTTTGGAAAGTTTTGGGGGCGTGGTTATCCTTGCCATGGCTTTTTCGGCCCAAGACTCCCTTGGTCACCTTCCCACTTTCTATTTTCTTGAAGTGTGGTGGCTGCGATGGGGTAGTTGGGGGTGTTGGCGTAGGGTTAGGCATGTCTCCTGGAATCGCGGTTTCTATGTCCAACGCTCTGCTCAACGATTCTGGATATGAAAGTCCTCCATGGCTCGCAAGTGTCATCCTTATTTCGTGCCTTAGGTCGGCACAAAACTTTTCAGCCATTTTCTCATCTGTGTCCACCTGCTCTGGTGCATAGCAGAACATATCGTAGAAGGTACGATCGTATTCCGTGACTGTCATTTTACCCTATTTTAGGTGGTAAAACTCGTTCTCCTTCTTCTTGCGATATGCTTTTGGAATGTACTTGTCGTATACGTTTGTTTTGAATTGCTCCCAAGTGATGCTTTCTCGTTGCTCGGGGGTCATGGTTTTTTTTCTGGGCTTCCTACCAAAAGTCGGCAGATCCCGTTAGCTGAAATGTAAGCAAGTTAGTCGTTCCCTGTCGGTGCAACGCAGAAAGTTGAAAATGCGTTCAAGGGCCCGAATCCATGTCTCCGCATCGGCTGGGTCACCTAGCCCGTTTAACATAGGCAAATTTTATTTGAGGAAAATTTCTTCAATTCTCCTCTCCTGAGGGGGTGGCGAAGTTGGAGGTGTGGCCCTACGTCCTCCTGCTACATGGCTTCCGTGACTTTCCTCAGGATTTACTCTCAGTTGCCTTCTTAGACGTCCTGGTCCTCGTGGAGGCATTGTCCTGATTATTACGATTGTACATGTAGTTTCGTAAGTGTAAGGCGGTGTGTCGTACTTAATACCCACGCTTGTTATGTAAAGATTTAAATTACAAAACTTTACATATATAAGAATTGTTGCCCTAACAGGTTTGCAAACATACAAGATTGCATCAAATGACTCTTATCATCTGATTGTGGCTTTAACGCCTCCGATATACATATATTCCTTAATCGGAGACAAAGTAGTTCAGGACGGTCTATAACTTGGTGCCGTTACGGAGTTGTACCGTGCTTTGGTTGTTAACCAAGGTTATTCAGAGCATACTGTACTGTGACCAGACTCATACTGGTGCGTCCTGAAATTCTTCCTCTTCGAGATCCTCTTCTTCATCACTGTGTATTGCGTATGCTTGCTCGAATTCATCGACAATCACCATCCCATCTCCCTCTTCGAAGTCGGGTTCGTTTTCTTCGACTTGGAAATCTATTCCGATGAGTTCTCCTTCGTCCTCAAGGTTAATTGCTAAGAGTCCTTCCTCTTCGAGGTCATCTTCTTCCGGATCCTCCTCTTCAGGATATTCCTCCAGGTCTTCCTCTTCAGAATCTTCCGGAGGCGCATTCGGAGATCTATGTTCCATGAGTCCCCATAGACGATGGTCAAATTCTTCTGACCATGCTCTATAGTCCGTCATCCATGCTCGATGTTTAGCCATTCTGGCTTTGGGCTCGTGATTATGTCGGGGCATTTCCTCTCTCCATGCTTGATGCTTAACTTTTCTCTTCTCGATTTTGCTGTATTGCTCTCTGACCCGCTCATCAAACTCCTGGTTGTGTCGAGCAGTCCTTTCTTGACTGAGCTAACATTCTAGGGCTAACATTTCGCTATATTTCGCAAGTTTGTTCCATGTCTCTCTGGATTTTCCTCGCAGCAATCTACCAGGGTAGGAGTCTTTCCCTCTATCTCCACCTTGGTGTGAGGTTTGGTCATGTACCAAAGATGGTTCAACATCAGAGTCTTTGATTTTTCCGTGGTGCCATCCGGTACTATCCGACTGTCTAACCCCACAACGTTTTAGGGTAAAGGTGGTGTTGGCATTGTCATGAGGTGGTGGAGGACTAGAGGTGTGTATTGGTAATGGGCTCGGTGGTAGCTTCGAGGAAAACGACAAATGAGGGAGTATTTGGAATTGCGTGTAATTGGTATAGAAGATGTTTATAAACCCAGGGAGATCGCTTTACGAATCATGGGACGTCCCTTCTTCTCGTAGATAACTTCGAGACATATGATGTGCCCACTCTCTCCACTGAGAGGGTAAGAGGTTTATTAACTATTTGACCCCTTCGTACTCCGTGATTCCATATTGGTGAGCTCTTATCCAAAGTTGGTAGTACTCACGCAGGGAATTCTCCATTGTATCTTCTGGGCGCATCTGATACGATCTAAAAGAACGAATGACTTGCTCTGGCGATGTGTTGATTGGTTAGGGTGCCATCTTCATAAAAACATGCAGTATGGTTTAGATAATAGAAAAAGATGATAACTTCTAAGTTCTTATCTCATGTGGAAACCCTCCACTAAATATTTTCGTCGTATTTTTCTGTTGTCGAGGTCTATTTATGAATGTTTCCAACGTCAATAGAACTATTGGTGATTCTGTTTGCTTGATTTTGCTAGTATTTGTAATGGCGTCTGGGCGCGATTCTTGCATGATTTGTCTAACTCTAAATTATTGAGCAACTAAGTTCTCTAAAGCATTCTGATTTCCTTCTAATAGTTGATACTAAGCTATGGGGTAGTTCCTACTCAAGAATTCATAGGATTAGTGTTACCTTAACGCCTCGATTGTCTGTAATGAGTTAGAGCAGGGACCGCAAAGCTTTTATCGAAGGAACTGATTTAGTCTAGGAATTCAAATCCAGAATATGCTGTGAAAAGAAGACTGTTGGGTTTCAGAGCGAACTATGCTCTGATACCACTCTATCACGACCGCCCTTAGCTAATGATAGCTAAGTTCGGGAAACCATGACTAGGGAAGGGATTAAAGAAGCGGGGATAGAATGAGGGATAATATAATGAACAAGTAACCCCAAACCGACTTAAATTTATTGAATGTTATGGATAATAGATCACAAAAGTATGTGACGAAGTTATTCGGTACAACTGAACTTGAAATCACAAATTACAGAATATGTGTGGTGGGTAAAGTTTTGACATAAGAGTACATGTATGAAGACATGTCCTACCAAGAGAATTCTCCAACTTCTTTTATTCGATAAAAGCTTTGTCGGATCCCCGTTTGCTCCTTCCCGCTTACGTATTGGAAGAAAAACAATACGAGGGCTGAGTACGAAGTACTCAGCGAACATATGTCAAAATCATTTTATGTCAAGCCATACTTTGAATCATAGGGTTTTTCTTTTTAAAAGCTCCTATGTTCATTTAAAATATTTTTGAACTGAGAAAACGCTTGCGCAAGCTAACTTCTTTGTTAATCCACCGTATCTGCAACTGGTGTGCGGGAAGATGGCCACCTTCCACGGTCACATGATCGGTCACTACTCTCAGTGAGTCGATCCTGGTGTACACTAGCCCAAGTAGATGTCTGATCATACATGGACCCGAATTCAATTTAGCTAAATTGGCCTTGCGCCAAACAAATAGGCTTCATACAAAACAAAAACATTTTATGGCATGACATGATTTCTGAAAAATTGATAATTTACTAAAAACATGCTTTTTATTTTGAAAAGAAAGCCCACATTTAGGTAGGGATAGAAAAGCCCACCTAAAATGTTCTTCAAATTAAAGCTAAAACTCTTACTATCTTGGCTATGGCTCCTCCATAGCACAACCTTCATTTAAAAGACGGAATAAATTCCTTATACAAAATAATAAAGGTCGAGTCGACTTGCTTCTGAAAACAATCTAAGTGTGAATACACTAGGCTGAGTCTAGGAGATTTGCAACTGGTTTCTAATCAACTGGTGGAACAAAATTAATTAATGGCTATTAATCATTTCTGGAAGGAAACTGATAAAGGGTGAAACTTTCTAATAATAAAATCTAATTTTACTAAAGTGAAAATAACTGGAGGCTACTAATGACTGATGAAATATTTGCTCCAACCCGAATTAAACTCACTATTGTTAAATTAAAAACCACAGGGTTTTTCATGAATTGTCTCATAATCTTGTCTTGCAAACATAAATTCCTGGCCCAATTCTTCTTAATTCTCAGCCATTTCTCAAAGCTTCTCCCAACAAGAATGAAGCCCAACTGTTTGGCCCATAAAATATAACCTTTGGCCCCCATTTTCAGCCCATCTCTTGTGATAACCCAAGCCTAATTCTTTTTGGCCCAAAACCCCCATGAACCAAACCGAATCATTCACAACACACACACACACACCTGTCACTCCCTCTCCCCCCTTAATACACGTGTACACACTCACACGTACCTCTTCTTTTTTTAAGGAGAAGACCTCTCTCTCTCCTCTCAAACTCACGATACTCTACTCTCTCTCACCTTCTCTTTCACACCTCTCGGCTCTCTCCCTCTCGGACTCTCTCTCTCTTGCTCAAAATCCAGATTCCTCTCTGTAACGACCCAGACCCGGATTTAAGAAAATGGGCCCGAACTCGCCACGTATTAAAATGGAGCCAAGGAAAAATGAATAAATCTCTTGTATTAAGCGGAAAACATGCGTGGGTGATGAATTGTAACTACTCAATAATTCGCTTTGAAACCTCTATTGAAAACCATCTTTATATGTATATCATTGAAACCTCATTAAACATAACATTGGTACATAACTCATAACTCCGGCCTTGGCCGAGCAAAATAATGCAACGCTTGTAATACAATAATGAACCCTTCATCCAATAACTGAACCTTAGTTGTTACACAAAACGCTTATAAAGCTTTTACAAGGATGAACGAAAGGGAGCGACTTTGGAAAGTAATGAAATCGCAGGTGCAACCGAGAATCCGAAAAGACTAACCACTTTGAAGTGAGCACATGCTGAATTACAAGGGCTAGCAACTGGGATTGGAGCCACGGTGCTGCTTTATTTTAGATAGTTGCCCTAAGGGCTAAGTAGTAGAAAGGGAAAAAGAGGGAGGGGAGGGTGGGAGCATTATCCCGGAATGTTATGAGCGAAATAGACCTACGACAGAATTCTAACCTAAAACTGACGGGTACGGGTATGGGGACTCGCACCACCAAGCGCCTTTCTGTGAAACCGCTCCACCGAAACCCTCTCGCCACCGCTTCCATCTCGACCATACCTGCTCAACCTGCACACAGGGAAAACGTGTACAGGGCTGAGTACTTTGAAGCACTCAGTGGACACTTC
>JAOWBJ010132615.1:0-12835 GCA_028566335.1 Monarda citriodora | reverse complement strand
TCTCATATCCTAGCGCCTTTATTTATAGGCTTACAAGTAGAATCCTTCTCTAATACAAAGTCTATGCCCAAATCGAATAACTTTGGGGCTTTATCGATATCTTTTACATTGTAGATATTCGAATCTCTATCTCTCTATGATATGTCTTCGAGATAGGCTTGGAGTAGGAGTCCTTCTTGTGTGGTAGTGTTGGAGTCAAGCTGTGTTGTGGGCCGAACTGTTGTCGAAGTGGGCCTTGTGTTTGGGCCGAACTGCGTTGGGCCGAGCTCTTCTTGAGGTCCATCTTTGTTGGGCCTCTTGCTTGGGCCTAGCTGTCAGGCCATGTACTATCACATCCCTCCCCCCCTCCCCAAAAAGAGGTAGAGATGAGGATATGATATTGGATTGAGCACACCCCGCTGAAAAGAGGTGAAATTGCGAACTAGCTGCCTTCGTTGAGATGGACGAATTCAAGTGAGCACACCTCGCTGAAAAGAGGTGAGCTTGCAAACTGATTGCCTTCATCGAGATGGACGAAGTCAATTGAGCACATCCCGCTGAAAAGATTGCCCTCGTCGAGATGGACGAAGTCAACTGAGCACACCACGCTGTCGAGATGGACGAAGTCAATTGAGCACACCCCGCTGAAAAAAGAGGTGAGCTCACGAACTTATCTGTAAGCGGACTGTGCTGAAAAACGAGCTGCGAACTGAAGATGAAAGGGCGCCGAGCTGAAGTACTGACAGTGTCAGTTACTTTAATTAAATGCACCGGTTGGGTTTTCGAGGTTGGCGGCCCAATAGGAAGGTGGGAGTTTGAACCGTCGCCTAAAACTGGCTTATAGGGCAAGATTGGGGATTTTATTTCTCACTTCTGAAACGAAAGAAAGAAAAAAAAATCAAAGTTCTCTATCTTCCGCTGTCGTCGTCGTTGCTGTCTCCGGTTGAATTCAACTTTCTATTTGCGTGAAAATCGCCAAGAAACCAGTAAGTAGCCAGGACTTCATCTTCTTCTAAGTCTGTGGCATCTAAATTAGAGTTTTCCATTCCCACTCATTTAGTTCCGGAGCATGTAGATATCTTTTATGCGGGGCAGGATAGGTCTATGCCTGATTTTGTAGGTTACTCCGGCGCCGTAGGTGTCGGGGTTGTAAATCATTATTCCTCCTCCCTTACATTACCATCTGTTATGGAGTTGATATCTTTGTTTTCGTTGTCGAAAAATACGGCATTCATTATTCTGGGCCCACTGAATCAGGTCTGTACCCCTCCGATAGGGTTTGTGACTATGTACGAAGACGCTCTGCATAGCGGTCTTTGGTTTCCCCTTCATTCGGCTTATCACGCTCTGCTAGAGACACATCAACTGCCATTAGGGCA
This sequence comes from Monarda citriodora, assembly GCA_028566335.1. Classification (NCBI taxonomy): domain Eukaryota; kingdom Viridiplantae; phylum Streptophyta; class Magnoliopsida; order Lamiales; family Lamiaceae; genus Monarda; species Monarda citriodora. The sequence goes on along the minus strand of JAOWBJ010132615.1, from coordinate 11,477 downwards.
GTTGACCCCAAATTCTTTCTCCTTTCCTATTTGGAGTCTAAGGCCGGAGAGCCTATGACTCGGGACATGATCTTCACCTTTATTACTTTTAAGATATCCTCGAGCTGGTACTAAGCCTCGCCGCGGACTGATTTCAAAGTTTTCTTGTCGAACAAGGTCCAAGGCTGGCACTCGAAGTTCTTCTTTGTTCGGGCTGCCGACATAGGTGAACCGGAGTTCGCATGGCGAACTGATTCCTTAGACAAGATAAAACCCTCGAAGAGGCACCTCTCCCTTAAGGAGAGGTTGGTGAGTGAGTACGGGGTGAAGTTCGACCCTCGTGATCCATCTGCCGAAGTGGAAACAATGAAGGGTAAGGATCTGCTGCTTCTTGGTTGTCCTTCTCTTTTGCATTATTTTTGTCTCTTTCTCCGAACTAACTTGTTTGTTCGTTGTTTGCAGTGGGCCTTGCAATAGTGGTGATAAAGAAGAAGGGCAAGAGATCGGCTGGAGGTGAGCCAGCGGTGTTCGCGTCGAGCTCGGAGTGGACTGTTACTGATGTGGTTTCCCTGCAGAGCGGGGATCACTCTCCAATTCATCAACCCTTCAAAAGAATAAAGAAGGGGATGAAGGAGACTGTGCCACTCACCGGTTTGATGGAAGGGCCAGTCGACTTGACTGAGGACCCAATTGATCTCGTCGCCGCCCAGGGTCCCCTGTTGCGGACCTTCACGGAGAGGTTGCTCATCTCCAAGAGGTTTGGGAGGCTGGCTTCTTCCGTCAGGAACGTACTCGGAGAAGAGTTCGCTGTGGAAGCCCTTGAAGCTGTACAGAAGGACTTTCCGGACTTGGATCTCTCTAAGTACGAGTACGAGAAGCGGTCTGCCGAGGACAACAACCAGGCTTTAGCGGATGAGATTTGGGCGAGCCTTCAGGAGTTTCCTCTACTGAAGGAACTGGAAGTCGGTTCGTACGGTTGAGGGGGACCGCGATCTCGATGTGGAGGCGTGCTTCACCAAGGCTGGGAAGGAGGATACTCCGATAGGGGAGGAAACCCCCATAGATGACCCTGAATCAAGGGTTTGATCTTCTCCCTTTGTAAAAATTTTCTTTTAATGGGCATTTTCCTTGTAATCACAGTACCAATAGGGTACTGCTTTTGCTGTCAATGAAATAAATAACTTATTTTTCCACATCTCTGAGCTCGTTTTATTACTTTCTTTTCTGTAATCGGTCTCCATCTCCCGAAATGTATGACGTGTCGCATCTCATTGATCGCATAAACGAATTGTTAGACTCGCTTGAGGCTGCGAAAGCTGAAATTTCCTTTTGGAAAAGTAAGTTTCAGCAGTCCGATGCCATGGTTGCAGCTGGGCCTAGTTCGTCGAGCGGACTGGAGAGCAAGCTGATGCACTGGAAGGAGGAGTATGGCCGGGCTGTTGAGTAGTGTCAGCATGTTGCGACATCGGCGCAAATCAAATACGATAAACTCCATGCGCGACATACTCTACTTCAAGACAAACTGAATTAGGCAAAGAGCGAACTGAAGGAGGCGACCAACGAACTCAAAGCGAATGACAAAATGGCGCAAGAGCATGCAACATATGAGATCTTCGTGAAGCGAAGTGGTGGCGTCCCGATATCTAAACTCAGGAAGCTCGTCACTAAGTGTTGTGCTTATGGTCGGCGGGCTGACTGCGAGCCGCTTATGCTGCATGAACAGATCGTCGAGCTAAAGAGGATAACTGGTCTTTACCAAGTCATCCTCGACAAATATCCTTCTCTATGCCGACTTGTTGGAGATCGCTCATATGTTGATGAGGTTGGTCCCTCTACCTCAGTTGTTGTTGTACACCAGCCCGTTCGAGCTGGTGAGTCTCGACAGGTTCGACCTACAGTGTCTGGAGGTCGCAGAGCATGTCGGAGTGTGACTGGCCATGGAGGAGGAAGAGGACAAGGTCAGGGGTTCGACCTTGATGTTGTGCTCAACACGGATTTCAGCTCCGGCGAAGATTTTGTGAGCAAATGGCTGAATTTTAGTCCATCCAATAAGCCTCCACGGACTTAGTGTTGTAATAGGCTACTTGTATTTTGTAATACTTCTGCCCTTGTATAATTACTTCGCCATTCTTCATTTATTTTGCGAACTGAGTTACTTCTCTTTTGCGTTGACATACGTCATTGCTCGTTCAAAGTATAATTGCTTCTTTTTTGCGATGATCGAGTCCATGGCTAGTTTGAAGCGAAAGTGCTCCTTCTTTGCGATGACCGGAGTCACAGCTGTTTTGGAGTGTGTGTACTTCTCATTTGCGATGACCGAAGTCAAAGCTGGTTTGAAGTAACGGTTCTCCTTTGTGGGGCTTGTAAACCATTAGGTCGGGTATTTATCAGTCCAGAGATGAATGTTATCTCATAAGGGGCCAACCTTAGAGAAATCGTGTGTGAATTTTTACGTATAAGTGAGACTTGCAAAACATGTAATGAGACTCATAAATGAATGAAATAAATTTTATTAATGCAGGTCGGAATTCCAAAAGAACAAACAAAATAATATATTTACATGAAGCCCTAAAGAATGTAATTCTAAATGTCTACCCTATACTCCACTCACTTATACATAAAACTTCTTCAAATTGGAAATATGCCAAGTGCGGGGTAAGAGCTCACCAGATAATTGAGCGAGCTTATAAGAACCTTTGTCGAGATCCTCCACGATCTAGTATGGTCCTTCCCAGGTGGCTTCCAACTTGCCGAGCTTTTCTGTTTTGCTGACTTCATGCGGAGTACAAGGTCTCCGACCTGGAAGTGATGGTGCTTCACTCGGAGGTTGTAGTACCGAGCTACTTGTTGTTTGTATCGGGCTTCCTTTATGAAGGCGAGCTCTCTCTTCACCTCTAACAAGTCTAGGTTGGCTCGTAGGTTGTCATCATTAACCTCCTCGGAGAAGTGTATGATACGAAAGCTCGGCATCTCGATCTCGACTGGTATGACTGTCTCGGTGCCATAAACCAGACTGTATGGCGTTTCTCCATGCGAGGTTCTAGGGGTAGTCCGGTAGGACCATATGACATTGGGTAGGTTCCCCACCCACCTTCCTTTAGCTCGTCCCAGTCGAGATTTTAGTCTGTTCACGATTGTTCAATAGGTGACTTCGGTCTTTCCATTGGCTTAAGGATGGGCCACCGAAGTGAACTTCTGTTGGATGTTGAGCTCTTTACACCATTCTTTGAACACTCTGTCCGTGAACTGCGTCCCCTTATCCGAGACAAGTATGTGAGAAATTCTAAATCGGCAGACGACATTCTTCCATACAAAATTGAGGGCGTTTTTGCTTGTGATTTTGGCCAATGGTTTAGCCTCCACCCATTTCGTAAAGAAGTCGATTGTGACGATCAGGAATTGCAGTTGGCCCGGGGCCTTGTCAAAGGGTCCCACTATGTCAATCCCCACTGCATGAACGGTCACAGACTTTGCATGCTGGTGAGCTCAGTCTGAGGAAGTCGTTGTACGTTTGCATGGATTTGGCATTTTGGACAGCTCTTGACCAGCTAGGTTGCATCATGAGCTAACGTCGGCCAGTAATATCCGCTTCGCATAACCTTCTTGGACAAAGCTCGAGGTCCAATGTGGCTGACACGAGACCCTTCATGAACTTCTCGCAAAACATAGTCCGCTTACCCGGGTCCTACACACCGTAAGAGGGGTTGGAGGTAGGATTTGCGGTAGAGAACACCCTGCTCCAGTGTGTATTTCAGCGATCTGGCGAGAAGTTTTCGGGCTTCGAGCTTGTCATTAGGTAGTTCCTCCTTCTCCAAATATTTACAGATAGGGGTCATCTAGCTTGGCTCGTCCTTGATATTGCTCACTTCAACCTCATCTATGCTCCGGCTCTGGATGTTTTCTGTTGGCAAACTGGATGATGGCGTAGATGTGAGCTTACTTACGGCATCAGCTCGGTGGTTTTGTTTTTTTGGAACTCTGACCAGTTCGAAGTACGAAAACATCTGCTGCGAGCTACGGACTTTATCGAGGTACCTTTTCATCTTTTCTCCACGAGCTTCACTTGCACCCAATATGTGGTTTACTACCACTTGGGAGTCGCTATAAACTTTGACACCTTCTATGTCAAGGCTCTTGGCGAGGCAAAATCCATGGAGGATGGCCTCATACTCCGCCTCATTGTTTGTTTTTGGGAATGCAAATGGAGTGAGTAGGTTACCTTATGTCCGTCTGGACTGATGAGTAGGATTCTCATTCCACTTCCTGCTTTCACCGAAACACCATCAACGTAAACCTGCCAGCAGCCCGCAGGTGCTTCCTTTGGCAGCTCGGTTTTAACTCTCATCGGGGTCAGTTTGGGAGCCTTCGGATCCTCTTTAAACTTGGCCTCAGCTAGGAAATCAGCTAAGTCTTGTCCTTTGATTGCTTTTCGGGGATGAAAAAAGATTGTATGCTCCCCGAGTTCGATGGCCCACTTCGCAATGCGGCCTAAGGCTTCAGGCTTGGTGAGAACTTGGCAAAGTGGAAGATCGGTGGGGACTTGGATCGGATGTGCATGAAAGTACAACCTCAGTCGTCTTGCAGCGTTGACTAGCGCAAGCACGATCTTCTCCAATGGATAGACCTTAGCTCGGGTCCTTTGAGTGCTCGGGTTATGAAGTATACGGGGAGTTGGCGACGTCCCTCTTCTCGGATCAGCACTGCACTGACGGACTCATCCGAAGCGCCAAGGTACAGCGACAAAGTTTCTCCCTCCTTCGGAACGGATAGTGTGGGGAGATGGGAGAGATAGCCTTTGAGATCGTCAAAGGATTTGTGATGTTCCTCCCTCCATTCGAAGTTCGGAGCCTTCTTCAAAATCTGGAAGAATGAGAGTTGCTTTTCTGCCGCTTTTGAGAGGAAACGACGTAGAGCAACAAGGCATCCTGTCAATTTTTGCACATCGCGGATTGATTTTAAGTTGGCACCTCGGAGGATGTCGAAGATAGTTCGGAGATCGCCTATGCAGGTACCCTCCGCTCGGCTCTTCACGACTATGTCATCGACATAAACCTCATTGATCTTCCCGATGTGGGGCTGGAATATCTTGTCGACCATTCTCTGGTAGGTCGCTCCGGCATTTTTTAGACCAAAGGCCATTTTTCTATACGTGAAAACCCCAAAATTAGTAATAAAAGCTATTTTGAGGGCGTCTTCACTACTCATTAAAACTTGATGGCACCCTTTATACAAGTCTAAAAAACAAAAAATATTATCGCTGACTAAGGTTTCTACTTTTTTATCTATGTTGGGTAGGGGATAACAATCTTTTGGGCAGTGCTTGTTGAGATCAGTATAATCAATGCACATCTGCCACCATCCTCCAACTTTTCGGACCATTACCAAGTTGGCTATCCAGGTCGGGTATTTGACTTCGAACATGATCTTTGCTTTGAGTAGCTGCTTCACCTCATCCTGGATCACTCGATTTCTCTCTACACTGAATTGTCACTGTTTCTGTTTCACCGGGTTGATGCTGGGGTCGATATTGAGCCGGTGAGTAATAATGCCCAGGGACACCTCGGTCATGTCAAGGGGTGTCCATGCGAAGACATCTCTGTAATCCTTGAGGAGCTGGATCATCTGCAGCCTGAGTTGAGGAGGTCCGGCAAATCCAACCTTGACGATCTTGGTTGGTTCGTCGTTGTATAGTGGGACCTCCTTGGTCAATGTGGCTTGGGCAGATGGTGTCTTCTCTTCTTCCGGCTCCGCGATCTGCTTTAATTGTTATTCCTGGTGGTGTCTCTTAGTTGTCTCGACACCTCGCAGTGCGATCTGCATGCACTCCTTGGCCCACTTCTGGTCACCTCTGACCGTGACCACTCCGTTCTTGGTCTGGATCTTTATCATCATGTGATAGGTCGAGCATATAGCTCTTACCGCATTCAACCAGTCCCTTCCAAGTATGATGTTTTAAGGCGGGGGGCTCGTACCACAAAGAACTGGACAGATGTGGTGGAGTTCGCTGGAGATCGCCCCACAGTGATGGGCAAGCTTATAACTCCGTCAGGTCCCATCTCTTCTTGCACGGAACTCTTCAGTGGCAATGGTGCTGGGGCTAAGTAAGCTGCATCAATGCTCAATTTGTCAAAGAACGCTTATGGATGCTCCACTATCCACGAACACCCGATGCACCAATTTGTTCGCGACCCCGGCCTGAATCACGATAGCATCGTGATGCGGGGTCTTGGCCGGGACTGGATTGGCCTCAGAAAAAGTTATGGCCTCCTCTTTCCTAAGCCTCTTGCTGGCAGGCTCCTCCGAACTGGGACTCCGGGCTTTGGCTTTGAGGGAGGACTTGGTCTGCCCCAGTGACAGTCCGGTAATGGCCTCGATCGTCCCATCAAACTTAGGCGTGTCGTCTTCGTCATCGTCCTCGGGATCCTACTTCGCCTTTTTGTTGGCTTGGGCGTTCCAACCATCCTTTCCCCGATTTCGATGATGTTTGTTTTTGCCTTGCCCATCGCCATGGGCTTGATACCGCTTGAGGGTACCATCTTGTACCAAGGTCTCGATAGTCTCCGCGAGGTCTCTGCACTCCTTCGTGTCATGGCCGTGATCCTCGTGGAAAGTAAAATATCGCTTTTTGGACATGCGATCAGTCGGCCACTACATGGGGCGAGGCTTCTCGAACAGGTTGGTGTGCAGCTCGTAAATCTCTGCTCTTGGTTTCGTCAACGGAGTGTATTGAGGCGTCGGGGTTTTGTCCTGGACCCAACCTAGACTCAAGACCCTGGCGAGGTCATAGCCTGGACTCCAGTGGACCCTTTTGTAGCCTTTCATGGATGCTGCAACGACCTGAACTCTGGTTACCACGATCTGCGGCCTGCTTCTTCTTACCTGATGACTCGCCCCTATCCTGATCGTGCTTCCTCCGATCAGCATCGTCAGCCTGGGCATATTCATCGGCGATCTTCCAGAGGTCGGTCTATGTTTGAGGCTCCCGCCTAACGAGCTCCCAGTATTGGGAACCAGGTCACAGGGCGTTTCTAAAACACCGAGATGATGGGCACATCGCTGGCATCATCGACCTTCAGTGCTTCCTTATTGAACCATGTCAGGAAGTCGTTGATTGATTCTCCCTCCGCTTGCTTGATGGTCAACAATTGCGCCGGGGTGAACTCTGGCTTTGGTTTTTGGTGGAACCTCCATTTGAAGACTTCCACTAGTTTGCGGTATGAGCCGATACTACCAGGTGGTAGACTATCGAACCACACCCGAGCAGTGTCGACCAATAGCGCGGGGAAAACTTTGCACATGTGGACCTCATCGAGTCTCTGATTCCATATGCTATACTGGTACTGACCAAGGAAATTCCTCAAGTCCCTTTGGCTGTCATAAGGTTGAATGCTTGGTACCTTATAGCGCTGGGGAGGCGAGCTTCACAGATTTCCTTGGTAAACGGGGTGGTAAGCATCCCGTACCCTTTGAACCCTCCACCTCGGTGATGGGATCTTTCATCTGATGGAGATCGCGAAGGAGACCGATCTCGTCTATGGTACGACCTGTGACGTCGGGGTGACTGGTCATATCAGTTGTGATGGCAGTCTCGGTTTCGACTCTGCCTGCGACCTCGATGCGCATGTCGAGGTGGAGTGCAGCTCTGGCTACGACCTCTTTTGCATTCCCGGACAAATTCCAGGCCCGCGTCCTTCTTCTTCCGTTGTCGAGTTGACCTTTGTTGTTCTCGTGGGCCTTCCTTGTCAAGGCCCTGAGTTCGCTGGAGGTATTGGACAAGTTTGTCCTCGTTTTCCTCTAGAAAACCCCGGATAATGACATCTAGTCCGGAATGTCGGGAGGCAGTGGCATGTTGGCTACCCTCCTTTCAGAGCCGATCTCCCTGCCCTCCTTATCGACCGAAAAATCCTCTGGTATGATGTTGGGGTCTGGATTCACCACAGGGTCCTTCCCAGGTGCACGCGGGGCGGCTTCGGTGTCTTTGTTGTCATTGTTGCCCGCGACCTTGGAAGCATTCGATCTGGTGTTCTTCGGAGGCATAGTTGAACAAGGTTGCGAAAAGCTGCGATCAAAACACGAGTATAAGGTTCCTGTTGGCCCGGAAAGCACTAACACACATAGAGGGGGTGAATACGTGTGTAGAGGATTTATCCTCTTTTTCGATTCACAGCGAATTAGTGAAAACCATTCTTTAAGAAAATCGCTTTGGCTAAGACCGAGTGACTTTTTCCAAGCGGATAAGTCCGAGCGGAAAAGGTCGCTTACTTAGAGCTAAGAGCAACCCGAATTTGGTGAGCAATAATGTGATTGAGAAAAACTCTTGTTTTTAAAACAATCTGTTTGCTTAAGTGTTTGTGTGTAAGTTATGCATTAAGCAAAGCAGTAAAGACTGAAAGTAAAGAAAGCGAGTAAGATACACAGCGAGTTATAGTGGTTCAGAGACTGAAACTCTTACGTCCACTCTTCTTCCAACTGGAAGGAAATCCACTAAGAACTGTTAGGGAGCTCGGTACTTCAGTCCCTGGAAAGACGGTGCCCCAATCTTCGGTCCCCGGAAAGACAAGTTGCACAGATCTTGCGTCCTCTGGCTGAACGTTGAGTGAATTCGGTCTCACTCGGGACAAGTACAAAGGTAGTTGAATTCTCAAATAAGATCTCTAACTATAAGATAATCCTTTTACAATGATAGCAAAAGGAAAGTAGGATTATCTTGTTCCTATGTGTTCAAGTTAGATACTAGAATACTTAAGGTATGAGGAAATCCTGACTTCTTAGAACTAAGAATGTTCTAAGGGACTCAACAAGACACAACTCTAAGACTTAGAAGATATATCTGAGTATGAACTTAGAGTTGGAAGATTTTATGAGCGATTTAAACTTTGAAAAGAATTTGACAGAGTTTCGGCTTTCTTGATCGCGAGAGTTGAGTTAATCTTCCTGGTCTTGATCATCAGTATTTATAGGAGAAGTTGGCAAGATGACCGTTAGAGAGAGGCCATTTGTCCAACGTCTCTTCCTCAATAATTTTTGAAGTCCGCGGATGTGATTGGATTAGGTGCAGACTTCGTCCTTTTCTGCAGTCAAATTTGTACTAGGTTGTATTATGAAGATTTGCAAATTGACTTGCAGAGCGGTTGGCCATCCGCGCGCTAACACGTGTCCCTGTGATACTGAATAACATTAAATGTGTGTGCAGACATTCGCTTGGGGTGCGGTCGCTTCACTCGAAGTGAAACCTTAATCTCTTCAGTGCTTTGTTAGAGCTTTATGAGCTTTTACTTCTCTTGGAACATTACATTTGCTTTGTCTTCGCTTGAATAAATCTTCGCTTGAACGAACTCGCTTGACAAACCGATTGGCCAAAGCTCCCTTGAAGTAACTCGCTTGAAGAGTTTCGCTTGACACTTTGTTCTTCGCTTGAATATGGCTCATGACAAGATCGCTTGAAGTCTTCGCTTGAGGGTTTCCGCTTGAGTTGATAAATCGCTTAAACGCTGGAGCGGAAACACTTCGCTTGACAGACTTTGCTTCAAAGATTCCGCTTGAACATTTTCTCTTGAGAAGACTTCGCTTGAGGCTTCTCGCTTGAGGTGGGAACCTTGAGCGATAACATTGGAAACCGCTAGGCCATTAAGTCGCTTAGCATACATCCGCTTCGACTTGAGTCTTCGCTCGGCAGGAAAAACACTTGAAAAAATTGAAGTTCCCTAACAAGTGAACTTCTCTAATACATGAAAAGATTACAAGTTTCCTACCGCTATTGGGAATAAGAAATTAAGTCTTAATTAGCTAAGGGGCTTTGGTATAATCAAAACAATTAGCCCTTTTTATTAATGATAAATACCCTTTAACTAAATATTTCAATAATTTCTCCCTTTTTGATGATACCAAAGCTTGAATAAAATATAAGTGAATTAAGAATTCGCTAAGGTATCAGAGCAAAAATTGAAATGCCATAAAGTAGCAAATCAGAGCACAAAATATGCTACAAAAATTACAGCATCATAGCAAACATATAGTTCGCTACGATATCAGAGTAAAATAATAAATGATTTAGAAAGTAACAGAGCTTACTTACAAATCATTCGATGAAATCATAGCTCATTTACATGTTACCTGTGGATACCAGAGCGAAGTTACCAAACACTTGTTGGTACCAGAGCGAAAGACTTTTCGCTTTAAGGCATCAGAGCTGATATGCTTTGCTAAAGGCATGCATCAGAACATATTGCACATGCTGAAGAGCATATAAAATAGGATCTGGAAATTTCTGAATGGAATCAGAACATATAAAACAGAGCATATTAGATCTGGTATAAGCATGTTGAGGGAATCAAGACTTAGCAGATTCCGAGAATTCGCTATATGGAATTAGAGCATAATTCGCTATATGGTAATAGAGTGATATGCAAGTCTCTCTTAGACTTAGCGAATTCCCCCTTGACTGAATAACTCATATGCAAAATGGCAAACGTTAGTGCAATAGGAATATGTCCCTTATCTTAAGTCGCTAATCTAAAGCGAGAAGATAAAAAGACAATGAGTTATTGTCGGAGATAAAAGGATAGATCGCTTTCTCATTGATTCTCCATTGTGAGTATAGATTACAAGCGATTAACAAAATAAAGACAAGACTAAAATTATAAGCGACAATCCGAGTTTAGAATCATCCTGATGGGGTCAGACCATACGCAACATAGCAGTTAATCCTCGTCTGGGTGCAAGCAGATTCATTCTTAAAGATTTCATTCTTGCTTACCACCCAGGCATACTCTCAATCTTCTTTCTATCCGGCAGCGAACTTCCAAGAACAACAGGCGGCTGCAGGGTTCGCTTGATTGGAACTTTCATAAGCATAACTCTTGCACAGTTAAGAATGGAAGTCTAGAGCGATTTGTAGTAGTCCTTCATCATCTCTACAAACGCTACTTGGGGACAATCAGTCTTGTAGATTCCCCTATGATGGTGCAGCTTTTGAAATCGAACTTCCGCCTTGTCCCATTCTCCTAGCAATCTCTCTAGAACATATTCTACAACTTCTCTGATATATTTTGAGTCCAAAAATTCTTGAGTCTTCCTTGCTGAGTGAGTGAAGATCCTCCTCTTCACGTCTGGATAAGACGCTTTAAGCTCGTCACTCGCAAGGTTGGGCTTTAAACTCCTTATTACTTCAATCACGAACTCCCTTGCATCCTTGTCCTTCTGGTTCTTTTCAGTCTCCGCAATCATTTTCACAGCAACTACGTATTGAGAGTACAACTCCACTACACATCTCTCCTCTTGGCTTTGCGGCACATATCGAATGTAAGTCTCCTTAAAATGAATTATTACCCTCGCATTGAAGTCATCTTCGATATCCTTTATCATTTTGGCTCTTAAAGTTGTTTCACCTAAACGCGCTCCCAATAGAAAGAGATCTAAAGCAGCAAGCAGTAAGGTAACCCTATGTCGAATCTCAAGAAAAGTCCAACAGGGAATTAACTATGTAGAGTAACGCACAC
>JAOWBJ010132409.1:0-12847 GCA_028566335.1 Monarda citriodora | reverse complement strand
TGATATGACCGTTAGAGAGAGAAAGTCATATCCAACGTCTCTTTCTCAGATATCTTGAAATCCGCAACATTTGATTGGCTAGGTTGCTGATTTGTTTTCATTCTGCAGATCTTCTGTTGACATGCATTTCGGTTGGCCATACCAGCTTGTCCACGTGTCACTGGGCTCTGACTTTCATTAAATGGAACCCGCGAAATAAGAATTTTGGAATATAGCGCTGGACATTATCGCTGGTAGCGGTCGCGTTATTTGAAGTGAGAGCTTGAACTTTTAGTAGCAGTGCTTTTTCGGAGCTTTATTAGCTTTTAAGGTTGTAGAACATTCTCTGAGCAGATGTCGCTTGTCAGCATCTCTCAAGGAATCTCGCTTGAAATAAACTCGCTTGACAGACATCGCTCGGCCACTGTCGCTTGAAATTTTCGTTTGAAGAGACTTCATTTTTCTCTTGTTCACCATTTGAGATAGCTCTTGAGATATGCTGCTGTGAAGATTTCCGCTTGACTAGATTATTGCTTGAAAGACTGTCGCTAGGAATCTTCGCTTGAGAAAAGTCTCTTGCAGAATTGTTGCTTTGAAGAAATTCGCTTGAAGCGAATATCGCTTGAAATATTATCCGCTAGTTACTCATCGATTGGAAGAAGACTTCTCTTGCCTTTGAGAGACAACATCGAAAAAACCGCTTGGCCAACTAGTCACTAGCAAGGAAATTGCTACGACTTTATCTTTTCGCTAGGTAGGAAAAACACTTGAGAAAAGGTAAGCTCCCTAACAAGTGAGCTTTTCTAAGTACATGAAAATATTACAAGTGTTCTACATCTATGGGAGTTCATATACAAGATAATTAAGAACATGAATAATTAGCTAAAGGGGCTTTGGTATAATCAAAACAATTAATGAATTTTATTAAACTAAAATTCCCCCCTAACTAAATATCCCAACAAGTCATGTCTTCTTCCACTGCAGGTTTAGAGGATAAGAATGGGGGTTATGAGGGTTTCTCGGACTCGACTGTCGGTGACCCCACCGTAGAAGAGTTTCGATCTACTATCGATGAACAGATAGTAGAGTCTCTGGCCCATTGTTTCATTTTTCCATCCAACTTTGAAGCTATTACCCCCGGGGCCGAAGGTTGGGTGGACCAACTTCCGGTGGGTTTTTGTACCATTTACGAGGCTTGCCTAGAGTGTGGCATTCATTTCCTGTTAGCCCCCATTTTTGTCGAGCTCCATAGGAAATACTAGCTCCCCCTAGGCCAGCTAACCCATATCTCTTTCAGGCACCTCACCACCTTGGCTGTCGAGGTGTCTCGCTTAGGGAAGTCTCTAACCTTAGACGTAGTGCTAAGGTTCCTCCAGTTCAAGAAGAAGGGTCATGGTACTACGCATGTCCTTCCTTGAAATTCAAGGATAAGACGAAGACTAAGCACCCGAACTGGCAAAACCGCTTCTTTTTCTGTGCAGGTACGGGTGCTCCGGAGTTTCCATGGCAAAGTGGGGCTATAGCCTGTCCCCCGTCAAAACACTTGGGCGAGCTCGAGAACAAGCTGATTGAGATACGCCTCGTGACCGAGGAGTATGCTGAGCTCGAGCTCGCCCAAGCTGACATTAGTTCAGCTACCCCGCCGAGGTTGATAAGGGTGAGGATCGAGCTTACTTCCCTTGCTCTATTTTTCCTTTTTCTGACATGTATTTTTTTTGTTGTGGCACCGTGTCTCTCTTCAAGCTAGACGTTGGTGGCCAGAGCAACACCAACAAGGGCAAGGGCAAATGAAAGAAGAGCCAGCCCCGCTTGACTCCCCTCCGTGAAAAGAGGGAGCTGAAGAGGCAGAAGACCCAATCTGCCTCCACCGCATCCTCTTAGCGAACACTGGAGGATTCATCGGCCTTGACCACAAGGCCACGATTGAGCTCGGTATTGTAGCCGACTCCGTCCTTACCGGGGTCAGGGATCCTACTGGCCGACCTCGTTCTGATGTCGGCCCCCTTCCGAGGCCACGTCATAGCCCCGGAGTGCTGTATAGGTAGTTGTTTGGAACTTGCCCCTTTTTTGTGTTTTTTTTACCGATTCCTTTTTGTAGCGCGCCATGCTCGTACTGGTGGACGTGGAGAGGGGGGTTGCCGAGCACGAGCAGCTTGGCAGGCCCTCTCCAAGGTGGAGGATGACATCGCCTGTGTTACACAAATGGCGGAGGATGCAGAGGTGAGGGTTACGCGTGCCCTCCGAGCCCAGAAGAAGGGGGGGGCGGAGGCCAAGCGTGCCCGGGCTGAGTTGGAGCAATTGGAGAAACAACGGCAGCTCGCGGTTGCAGAGGTAGTCCGAGGTACCTAGGTCGGCATCGCTGCCTCACAAGGGGAGCTCCTCCGAGCTTATATGGATAAGCTGTGATGCCTCCAGTTCTCCGCTCTAATGGGTAACTTGGTGTAGCTAATCGTCGGGGCCAAGGGGTTGGACTAGGGCAGTCTGGTGCTGGCCTACGCTCGAGTCATTGCGGCTCGGCTGAAGTCTCTTCCCCTGCTGGAGGACCGCGCTTCCTCTTCTAGCTGCTTGACGGCTGAGGCCGTGCGTGCGTGCACCACGGACTTGGACGCAGCAATGGAGGCTACTTTTCTTAGAGTGGGGGATGTGGAACCCGCTCCGGTGAGGCAGCTGCAGGGCGGAGAGGAGGAAGAAGAAAAAGAAGAAGAAGAGGAAGAGGAGGACAGAGGCGACCGTGCTGCTACTCCTCCTATCCTCGAGGAGAAGACCAAAGTTGAGCGGGCGGCTACCCCTCCTACTGGATCGGAGGTACTTGGAGCGGCTGAGGACGGAGTGCATGAGACCTCGGCTGAGGGCAAGGAAGACGCGGTAGCAGCCCAGCCTTCTCCCCTTGTATGACTTCTTTTCTTTTTAGAATATGAGCTTTTGTACTTCGGCCACACTGCCCTCCTATGTACTTCTTTTAAGTAAATAAAGAGATCTTTCTTTCCGAATTGCTTCTTATTTTTACGTACTTTTATATTTCTGTAGTCTCACAAGGTCTTAACTGAGTACCATGCCGAGCTGAAGAAGCTCACAGAGAAGGTGCAGAGGGCGAAAGCTGATGCTCAGTACTTGAGGAAAATGTATACCCAGGCTGCAGATGAGGCGAGAGTGAAGTTCGTCGAAAGCCAAGTGCAGGTCGATAAGCCTGCAGCCCAAGTTGTGGATCTCAAGCTAAAGCTGGTAGATCTTCAGGCCGAGCTGAAGAAGGCCACGGCTGAGGTGAAGGTCCCCACTATCGAAATTGCCGAGTATGAGGGGATCATTCCCCGGAATATTGGCCTGACCATCACCGGGGTTGAGGATGAGATGGAGAAGATCTCGGCCAAGTGCAAAGTGGCCAGGGCCGAACATGGCTGGGAGAGCCATGAGTACCGCTGTAGACCAGTTGCGGAGCCTCTCAGAGCTGTAGGGCCTGTTTGAAGCTCGGTATCCCAGCTTCGTCAAGCTCCTGGCGGTAACTCTTAGTCTTCACAGCTCGACGATTTGAAGTCCCGAGGGTACAACGAGCAGGATCGTCGAGAAGTGCTGAGACGGTGTGGTGGTAGGGCACCTCGAACTCAATGTCAGAGAGGGAGATGATCTACTCAGGGCTTTGCCGGCCGAGGTAGATTTAACTTGGATGCTGTATTGAGGGCTGAGGCTCCTAGAGATATTTCCCACTGGTGGCTCCCTTGTAATAGACCTCGTAACCCTTAAGTTGTACCTTGGACTTGTAATAATAAATAATGAAAGTTTTGTTGTTTCTACGAACTCTTGAGGTTTCCATAAACTTTCATTCACTTCGTTTTGAATGCATACTGAACTACTTTAACTTGCGAACAAAAGTCGTTTTAGATTATAGCAGCTCAACACATCCTTAAAGAAATAAAGATAATTTTGACTTCGGTTTTGCCAAAGGTTGGGACCCTTTGCTGTCACCGAAGTCAGGTTCCTTGTTTGGCGAGTTTAATTCACTAGGAATGGTCTCCTTATGCACGCTTGAGTGACCCTTCCGAAGTGGGAGAGCCGAAGTACCGTTGAAATGAGAATTGCACTTCGGACAGGACGTGCTGCTTCGATCCTTCAAGGGTTTGCTGATATGAAGGATAGCCTTATACATTCCGTAGAAGATTTTGACAGTCCTTAGGTTTAGATGTTTCAACAGGGGGCCAGCCTTTGAGACTTAAAGGTTCGAAGTATCACATATAAGTGGAATGACGACATGCACCTGAATGGGATGAAGACACAACGTAAAAAACAAAGACTAAAAAAATGGGATTCAATAAAAAGGAATTGTTTGCTTACTTCGCTATTCCTGAGCACGAAATCTCCGACCTTGAATTGTTGTGACTTCACCTGTTGGTTGCATTACCAGGCTACTTGTTGTTTGTACCGAGCTTCTCTGATGAAGGCCAGTTCTATCTTTTCCTCCAAAAGGTCAAGGTCAGCTCAGAGATATTCTTCGTTGTCTTCAGCCGAGAAGTTCGTTGTGCGCGGGCTAGGCATGCTGATCTCAACAGGATAACTGCTTCGGTCCCCTAGACGAGGCTATACGGAGTCTCCCCAGTCGATGTTCGGGGAGTGGTCCGGTATGACCAGAGTACTCGTGGCAGATTTTCCACCCACAGGCCTTTGGCTCGGTCTAGTCGAGTCTTGAGGCCCTTGACGATGGTTCGATTCGTCACTTCGGTCTGTCCGTTTGCTTGCGGATGTGCCACCGTGGTGAATCTCTATTGGATCTTGAGTTCTTGACACCATTCTATCAAAGCTTTGTCAGTGAATTGAGTCTCGTTGTCCGATACTAGGACATGGGGGATGCCGAAGTGGCAGACTATGTACTTCCAAATGAAGGTTTGAGCCTTTTTGCTTGTGATCTTTGCCAAGGGTTTAGCTTCGACGCTCTTCGTAAAGTAGTCCACGACGACTATCAAAAACTGCAGCTGTCCCGGGGTCCTCTCGAACAGGCCTACAACGTCGATGCCCCACTGCATAAATGGCCAGGGGCTTTGCATGCTTGTCAGTTCGGATTGAGGTACCCTTGGGACATTTCCGTGTATTTGGCACTTCGTACATGTTTTGACGAGGTGGGCTGCGTCATAAGCCATGGTTGGCCAGTAATTACCCCACCGCATGACCTTTTTGGACAAAGCGCTAGCACCGATGTGGCTTCCGCAGGACCTTTCATGCACTTCTCTCAATACGTAGTCCACCTCTTCAGGTCATACACACCTTAACAAGGGCTGCATATAGGATTTCCTGTAGAGAACCCCTTGTTTTCGTTCGTAGTGCATGGATCGGCAGAGCATCTTCCTGTCCTCGAGCTTGTCACTAGGTAGTTCGCCTTTCTCCATGAATGTTAGGATAGGCGCCATCCAGTTCGACTCTGTTGTGGTCAGAATGTTGACCTCCGCTTCATCTATACTGCGGTGCTTTATTTCTTCAACTAGCAGCGAACTCGACGATGACGCCTGCTTGATTAGGGCACTATCTCGGTTGTTTTGAGTTTAGGGAATGCAGACAATCTTGAATTATGAGAAGGCCAGCTACAACTGCCGGGTCTTCTCTAAGTATTTCCGCATATTCTCTCTTCTAGCTTCACTTGTCCCATGATGTGCCCCACAATGACTTGGGAGTCGCTGTGAATCTTCAGAGACTGGACTTTGAGGCTTTGCGTGAGGCGGAGTCCGGAGATGAGGGCTTCATATTCTGCCTCATTGTTGGTGGTCGGAAAAGTGAACCAAATCGAATAGGTCACTTCGTGGCCATCGGGAGCGATAGGTAAGACCCCGGCTCCGCTCCCCGTCTTCCCCAAAGTGCCATCGACCTAACCCTGCCAACAGTTTCAGGGTTCTTCCTCAAGCACATCAGTATCTGCTTCGATCTCCGTGGGGGCAGCTCGTCTTTTAGCCGAGCTTCAACTAGGAAGCCCACCAAAGCCTACCCTTTAATGGCATTGCGGGGACAGGATTCAATAGAGTGCTTCCCCAGTTCGATGGCCCACTTTGCTATCCTACCCGATACTTCGGGTTTCATCAGGACTTGCCGGAGTGGGAGGTCTGTGAGGACCTAAATAGTGTGGGCATGGAAATAGGGCCAGAGTCTTCTTGTTGTGTTCATCAAGACCAAAGCAACCTTTTCCAGAGGTCGGTATCTCCTCTCCGATCCCTTCAACGCCCGACTGATGAAGTAGACGGGATGTTGGTGCCGCCCTTCTTCTCATACAAGCAACACACTGCTTGTTACTGATGCCGCAAGATATAACGAGAGCGTCTCCGCGGTCCTTTGGAACTGACAAGGTGGGGAGTTCAGCCAAGTACCTTTTGAGATCTTCGAAACCTCTTTTGTGCGCTTCACTCCACTCGAATTTAGGAGCCTTCTTCAATACTTTGAAGAATGGCAATTTCTTCTCTGTGGCTTGCGAGAGAAAGAGGCTTAGTACGGCAGACATCCCGTCACTCTCTTGGACGTCCCTGACCTTTGAAGGACTGGCCTTGAGATGCTTCGTTGAAACCAAGCAGCCTAGGAACTTCCCAGATTCCACCATGAACGTGCATTTTGAGTGGTTCAATTTCAGATTGGCTGCACGAAGTACTTCAAGGGTCGTGTGAAGATCGACTATGCAAGAAGACACGATCTTGCTCTTGACGACTATATCATCAACGTACTCCTCAACTATTTTGCCGATGTGATGTCGGAATAGTTTTTCCACCATTCTATTATATGTGGCCCCCGCATTCGTCAAACCGAAGGACATTTTTTATATGCGAAGATGCCGAAGTCGGTGATGAAGGCTATCTTGGATGCATCCTCTTCATCCATCAGAACTTGGTGGTACCCCTTGTACAGGTCTTGGAAGCTAAAGATCTCGAAGATAACTAGGGCTTTAACCTTCTTGTCGATGTTCGGGAGTGGGTAGCAGTCTTTAGGATAGTGCTTATTTAGATCGGTGTAATGTATACACATCTGGCATCCTCCTCCCTCTTTCTTGACCATAACAGTGTTTGCTATCCAGGTCAAATACTTGACTTCGAAGAGTATTTGGGCCTTCAACAACTGTTGGACCTCGTCATGTAACACCTAGTTCCTTTCTGCGATGAAGAGCCGCTGTTTTTGTCGCACCGGCTTGACCTCTTGGTCAATGTTGAGCCGGTGTGTGATTATGTTCGGTGACATCCTTGTCATGTCGAGGGTGACCATGTGAACACATCTCTTTACGACCTAAGGAGTTGGATGGCTTGATCTTTAAGATTTGGTTCCATGGCGAAGCCGACTTTAATAACTTTAGTCGGATCGACCTTATATAGCTGGACCTTCATCGAGTTCGGCGCATGGAGCCTTTTCTCCAACTCCTTAGGTGGTTGTGATTGCTCTGCTTGATGGTGCCGAGCTGAGGACTCAGCACATCGCAGAGCGATCTGTATGCACTCCATGGCTCTTTTCTGATCCCCTTGGATGGATGCAATTCCTCCTTTAGTCGGGACCCTGATCGTCAGGTGGTATGTAGAACACACCGCACTGACAGCATTCAACCAGACCAACCCAAGAATGATATTGTATGGGGAGGAGGCCTTGACGATAAAGAGTTGCACTACGGTCGTAGAGCTTGTCAGGGCCTTCCCCACTGTGACTAAAAGGTTGACTATGCCTTCCGGGCTGGTGTCTTTTTGGACGAAGCTCTACAGTAGTAGTGGCGCGGGTGCTAATCAAGTGGTGTCGATCTCCAGCCTGTCGAAGCATTCCTTGAACATGATGCTTACCAAGGCCCCGGTATCCACAAACACCCTGTGGATGAGTATGTTTGCCACTCCGGCTTGGATGAAGATGGCATCGTGATGTGGTGTTATGGCTGGCACCGGATCGGCAACGGAGAATGTTATCGCCTCTTCCTTCTTGAGACATTTGTTGGCGGGTTCTCCCGAGGTGGGACTCCGACACTCTGCCTCAAGAGAAGATTTTTTCTTCCCCACTGGCAGTCTGGCGATGGTGTTGATAATGCCATCATACTGAGGTTCTTCATCGTCCTTAAGGTCCTACCTCGGCCACTTTTCAGCAGGGGGAGCACCGTTCAACTTCCCCTGCTTCCGCTTTCCCTTGTGCTGCCGCCGGTCTTGGTATTTCTTCAAGGCTCTAGTTTGGACTAGAGCCTTGATATCGGTGGCTAGGTTCCTGCACTCTTCGGTATCATGACCATGATCCTCGTGGAATGCAATGTATTTGTCCTGACCTTGTCGTTTGGACGACTTCGCCATGGATTTCGGCTTTTCGAACATCTCTGAGTGAAGTTCGAAATTCTCCGCTCTCGGCTTGGATTGTGGAGTGAGTTGAGGCTGGGGCCTTTGTTGATCAGGGCGGGGCCCCAGCCTGGACTGCAGGGGTCCACATTGCAGCCTTTCGAAGGCAATTCATGGACCTCGGCCGTGATCGACACGATCCTTATTTTTTTCTTTTTTCACCTTGGACGATGCCCAAGGTTCTCTTCCTCCGGTCCGCTTCATCAGCTCGAGCGAACTGGTTCGCAATACGCCACATCTCTTGGGTCTTTTGCGGGGTTCATTTGACGAGTTCTTTGTATAGCGCGCCGGGTAAAATGTCATTCTGGAATGCCGAAACGACGAGCATGTCGTTGATGTCGTCGACCTGGAAGCACTCCTGGTTGAACCTTGTCATGAAATCACTGATCTTCTCATCGCGACCCTGCCGAATTGTTAAGAGCTGGGCCGAGGTGGCCTGGGCTTTGGCTTATTGGAAGAACCGGCGGTGGAAGGCTGCCATCAGATCGTTATATGATCTGATACTGCCATTGGGTAGGCTATCAAACCATCTTCGAGCATTGCCGACCAACAGCTCGGGAAATAGCTTACACATGCGAACCTCGTTCAAATGTTGGTTTATCATGTTGTATTGATATCTCCCGAGGAAGTTGTGAGGGTCGACAAGACCATCGTATGACAAAGTTCGGACTCGGTAGTTGTTGGGGAGAGGAGTCTAGATGATGTCATCAGAAAAAGGGGTTCGGAGGGCTCCATAAACTTCAAATCCTCCGAGGCATGAGATCGGCGGGGCGAGTGGTTCCCTCCTTGATGGTCACCGTCATGGCGTGAGGATCTAGGAACGGTAGGAGGAGGTGGATTGTTCCGTGGGGCCTTATACCGTTGGCTGTCGGTAGGGGGAGACCGCTCGGGATGCCGCACTCGGAACGTGGCTTCGGTCTCCCTTTCCCGAGCTCGTGGTTGATCTCGGCCCCGGCGGAGGATATCCATGAACTCTGCATGCATTTCCTCGAGAAAGATGTGGACGGCCTCATTGAGATCAGGTCGTTCGGCCTCTTGGTTCGTCCTCCGAGAGCAAGAAGGCTCGGATCCTATTCCCTCTGGACCCAAGGTATTACTTGCTCATCTAGGGTCTCTAGTCCCCCGAAGAATAGACTGTGGGCTTGGCGTTTGTTGTGCCGGCGGCTAGGTCCGGCTCTTCTTCTGCCATTGTTGTTAGCATGTTGGTGTTCGAGCTGGTGATTGCCATTGCGTATCTGCCTAGGTTTGTAGGTAGATTAAATAAAAATACACAAGAATAAGAACACCGGGAAATGAACGGGTTCGATCTACTAAGGTAGTTCTACGTCCACAGGGAAGGAGAAAATAATATATTGCTTTGAGTATGCCAGAATACAAGAGTGTGTGATCCTTCTCCTAGTAGGCCCATTAACGCTAGTTGGTCCAGCCCACGAGTCCATTTGGAGTAACTACACAAATCATAGAGTGATGGATGGAATGGATGGAGATCGTTGGTGGATTAGGGCTGACATGGTGTAACCACCGATAACATGAGGACATCTTGGCAGATTACTCGGAATTGCCCAACTCCGAATGCTCTAACACGTCACCTCGGCGGTACCGAGGTGTCGGACTCCTTGTCTGCCGAAGCGTCCACACTTCAATAGGTTAAACAACCTCTGAGCTGACTGTCTGATATCGGGCTGTGTGTATTGCTGAATTGGACAGTAGCTTGGAAGGACCGAACTACTCGAGTCCTTGTTATTACTGGGCCCAAATCTATTAGGCCTCCTAATTGAGCCTAGTGGTTGGGCCATACCCCGTCAACCATCTCCTTTCTTAAGGCAGAAAAAAAAATTGAAGAACATGACCATATAATTACACGAATGCTCGTCATAATGTGATTATGTATGAGGGCACTATCAAACTAATGTACATTAGTACTAACATAATCTCGGTGCTATCTCTAATCTATGTCTTAATTGATAAATTTTTTTTTAAAAAAAAAAATGAACTCTACAATGGGAATTACCCAACTCCACAACTCAAGAAAAACATATCCTAGGAGGTTCTAAGTTTCCTCTCACTACACTTGCAATTAAAAATTTTAGTTCATGAAGATTTCATGGGAATTAATTAACGTTGTACTTCGTTTTATAAAAATATCTCTGTATTTTTTTCATCATGAAATCATACGTGCTCTCATATTTTATATGGCAGCTATCTCAAATCGAGATAAGTAAGAACCAGAACGAATCTGAAAATTGAAGTGCTTAGTGAAGGAAGTGAAAACCACTACTTGTCAACAAGAGTATATTGGAAAATTTAGTTAAGGGAAATATCGAAATATTTATGGTTTTGATTGGATTTCAAAAGGATTATTTAAAATTCCACCATTTGATGAACAATTATATGCTTCAATATATTCGAAAGCTCGTCTGTTAAGGAGTTTTATTTTTATCATTTGTAATTTTCAGGTCAAAGCGTAATGATTTAATTTCAGATGGAGAGACAGACGCTATAAGATTTAACCAGTCAAAGCGACATGCTATGACAAACGCTACAAAGGTTGAGGAAAGTGTCTAATCAAGGCTCAAATTATTCTAAATACTGCAAGCTATTCTTCTAATAGCGAAGCGACGAAATGTAGATTAAATACATGTCCGAGGCGAAGAGACCGTTACAGATTTTCCAAGCGACAAAAAATAAAGTGACAAAGCTTCGAAGTTAATGTCGCTGGCTTCATATCTGAGTGATAGCAACAAGCGACTGCTTGTACTGAATGCAAAGTGATTGCCGCTATGACGCCCAGACCACAGACTGCGAAGGTGTCAAAGCGAATGCTTCATAAGATAAAGTGGGAAATCTCGGTTTCAGTGAGAACGAGTTCCGGTTCCGGTATAGGATCTTCAAATTCTGATAAATGTTGTGGATTGAATGGAATGAGCTGCTCTATTTCCTCGTCTAGTTAGCCTATCTTCATGTAGCTACTTTGAGATTGTGATTCCTGTTGAATGATTTTTATGTCGTTGAGTAACTTGTTGATACATCTGTAGTTCCCCTTTGATCAGTTCTCCCTTGTTGCATAATAGGGATCTGAACAGGTACAATCACATCGTCAGCTAGGCCCCATAGAAATAATTCATCCTTGTACTATTCTGAGGTGAACTGATTTTGTTCATTGCTTGATTCTTCCAATGATTTCCTATACTCACAGATAGACTCATAAAAAAACATCAGGTGTTACTTCCACAATTTGAGTTTGTAAGCTATGTTGATCTCTATTCTAGAAATATTCATGGATCAGTTTTGCTATCAAAAGTCTTTAATTGAGATTTCTCATTATTGTGAATGAAACACGTTCAACCAAAAGCTTTAGAGTATTTGAGTCATGGTTTCTTATCTCTCTACAACTCGTATGATGTTTTTCCATGTCTAGCACATTTGCTAGATCTGCTTTGTACGTAGCAAGCTGTGTTGGCAGCTTCTGCCCAGAATTCCTTTGGAAGATTGATCTCATTTAGCATTGTGCGAGTTGCTTCCTTCAGTGATCTGTTGAGACGTTCCACTATGCCAGTCTGCTGGGGTATGCGCGCCGCTAATGTTTGATGGCCGACTCCATTTGCCTTGTAGTTAGATTCGGCCATGTGGTTTAGAAACTCGTTACCACGGTGTCACACTGCATCCTTTTTTATTTAAGATTTTGTTCAGTAGAGTCGGCATAGGAATATAACCTATATGCATCAAGAGTAAACGTCCACAACAACAAGGCCATACTTTTTTGTCGTGATGCTCCTTGTTGATGCTGGACCGAAGATATCAATGTGGAGTAGTTGTAAGACTCTTTTTGTCGATTGAGCCATCACACTGGGGAATGATGATAACGTTTGTTTTCCTACTTGGCATGCTTCACATATGTGATCTTTGTAGTAGACTTAATCCGGGAGGTCCTTTGCGAGCTTCCTTCGAGCGAGCTTGTTATGGATTTGAAGTTTATATGACATAATCTCTTGTGCCAGAGCCAGCTAACATATGGTGAAGATTTAGTAACAAGGCAAATCTCCTTGTCATCTGACTATTGACCAATATACATATATCTGTAATATTCCGGTAAGAAGAATTTCTTCTCCTTTATTTTCTTTGGCAAAGCACTTGTTAGCAGTAAATTCTACTCTTATTCCATTAGAGCATAAATGGCTTACACATAATAGATTATGATTCAATTCAACATAAGTAACATTAGAGATCACAGTTTTACCAACAACAAAATTACCATCACCTCGAATTTTTTTCCTTTGGTATCTCATCCAAATGCAACTTGAAGTCCGTCTTGTGCTACGTAGTTGGTAAGTAAGCTCTTGTCTCAAGTCATGTGCTTTGTAGAACCGCTATCAATGATCCATACTGTTCCTTGTGCTGCGCGCATCCTTGTTCATTCTCCAACCTGCTATTAGACAGATATAAGAACCCACATAAACTTGGCTACCTTATTAATGTGGAGCGGTTTTGTCTGTCTTGTTTATTCGTCCTTCTGATGTCTCTTTGGTTGATGGAAAACTCTTGACTATAAGTTGTTC
>JAOWBJ010132302.1:0-12847 GCA_028566335.1 Monarda citriodora | reverse complement strand
CACAAGTAAACTAACGAAAAACACACAAATAAACACTAAAATTAACTAAAAATTAGGTGACTAAAACCGACCTATCAGTCATTGACACAAACTCATCTTCTCTAAATAAAATCGTAATCGTGTATCCAACCGCCTCAACTCTGACTCTTTTCTTTTTTTTCATTCTCTCATGCACAAGCACTTCAGCTTCTGCTGATACTCACCGCCATTTTCTCCGATGTTTGGTACAAATCAAATAGGAGAATTCATTCCAAAAGACTAGCCTGTTAGGAGAAAGAGTCCATTTAGTCTATATACCCCATATCAGATAAATCGACAACCGATGTAGGACAATTGAGCTCGTAACATTCAACTCCCCTTTGAGGGCCACGTCACCACTCCGAGCTAACGTCATCGTTCTCTGAGTTTTCATTGGTCATGACCACGTTGGTCTGGATTCTTTGCCCGGTTACCATTCCGTGGGTCACCACTCAAGTCGGCCCCAAATGTACTCGTTGGTCACGATGAGTCTGTTGCCCTGCCACCACTTCGAGCCGTTCAGGCTCTCAGTGAAAGTATCAATTGATACAGACCAAACAGGAGAACTCATCCCAAAAGACTAGCCTATTAGGAGAGGGAGCCCATTTAGTATATATCCCCACATCAGATAGTTCTACCACCTATGTGGAACAATTGAGTCCATATACGGAAGATATGCAAGTCGTCTTAAATAAGTGGATCTTCAAAGTGAAAACAAATGCTAGTGACAGTCTAGACAAACTAAAAGCAAAGTTAGTTACAAGAGGATTTAAGCAGTTCAAAGGTGTCTACTTTCTGGA
The DNA here is from genome assembly GCA_028566335.1 of Monarda citriodora. Classification (NCBI taxonomy): domain Eukaryota; kingdom Viridiplantae; phylum Streptophyta; class Magnoliopsida; order Lamiales; family Lamiaceae; genus Monarda; species Monarda citriodora. The sequence goes on along the minus strand of JAOWBJ010132302.1, from coordinate 12,029 downwards.
AACTTTCAGCCTCGTAGTCAAAACTTCCACAATCAGGTTATTATTCTCTCTAGCTGCTTCAAAATCGTGGGATGAACAATAACTAAATATAAAGTATGTCTTCCTTAGCGGGGTGTTGGAAGACAAAATCTACACGACTCAACCTGTTGGCTTTGTGGATGAAAAACATCTTCATCCTTAGTTTGTTTGCTAACAGAAAAAGTCATTGTATGGTCTGCGGCAAGCTCCCCGAGCTTGGTATGATACTCTCAAGGCCTCCTTACTTTGATATTGGCTTCAAATATTGCATCTCAGACCAGTCTTTGTTTTTCAAGTCATCTGGTTCAGGTTTAACCATCATACTTGTTTACGTTGATGATATTTTTGTAACCGATGATGATCCAAATTATGTGCAACATGTCATTGAACTGAAAGAAAGGTACAAGCTAAAATATGTTGGTGCAATTAAATATTTTATGGGCATTGAAGTACATCACATTGCCTCTGGTTTTTTGTCTAGTCAGCAAAATACCTACAATTGCTACTATACAAAACTAGAATGAAGGATTTTTTGCAATGTAGCTCCCCCATGGCTGTCAATACCAAACTCTCAAAGTATGATAATGAGCAGTTTCATGATCCATTCCTTTATAGAAGTACAGTTGGAGCTTTTCAGTACCTCACCATCACAAGACCTGATATAGCATTTTCAGTCAATAAATTGAGTCAATTCATGCACAAACCGACAAATGTGCATTGGAAGGATTGTAAGAGAGTACTTCAAGGCACAAGTTTAAATGGACTACACTTTTCTTCTTCTTCTTCTTCTTCTTCTTCTTCTTCTTCTTCTTCTTCTTCTTCTTCTTCTTCTTCTTCTTCTTCTCTCGATGACTCCGGTGGACACAAAGGAGACCTCCATGGCAGCGTCCTGATTGGTAGTGCAAGAACGCACTACCTTAGCAGAAAGGGGGTGGACAAGGACGTGAGGTCCTCTAGGAAGGGGAGAGACTGCAACCGAGCCTTGATCACCCGGGTGTAGGGGTCCAGCCCTTCTTTCTTCATCATCAGCTCGGCGAGGTTGTTCACTATAGCCCAGAACTGTAAGCACGTAAAGAGCTTCTCTGCAAAAGCGCGGAGAGCCCCTCCTTGGGCAGCCATGATACCCGAGATCTCAAGCTGCTATTGTTGCTTCAATTGAAGTAACTCAGCTCATGTAGTGGTGGCATCAGCCTCGCTCTTCTGCTGAGCTTGAAGAGCCCTAGACGCTCTTGCCTCGGAATCCTCCACCTTCTAGCGGAGTCGGGTGATGTCATACTTGGACTTTGCCAAAGCCCGGTTGAGTTTTCGGAGCTCGGCCACACCCCTCTCCATGTCTGCCAGTACCCGCCTGGCACGCTGAAAATAAAAAGAGAGGGTGTAAAAAGAAGAAACATAGAAACCGGTGACAAGACCATTACCTCGACGACACTGAGGGGCCATTCGGGGTCATCGCAGGAGCAGGTGCAGAGGAGGTGTCGATAGACATAACCACAACCTCGGTCAGCGTAACACCGGCGGGAAAGGGAGCTTGACGAGTGAACCTCGTCACCGCCACCGAGGTATCGTCGGCGGTCCTCTCTGAGGAGGCGGGGGACACGGTGAGAGTCTTATGTTTCTTTGCCGCTCTATCCTTAGTGGGCATGGAAATGGCGGGATTACGGGTTCTCCTTACCCTTGCCCTTCACCTTGCCCTTGTCGCCACCCCAGAAAGACACTGCAATAGCACACGAGTTAGTCAAAGAAAAGAAGGGAAAACTGGAATGTATTAAAGGTTAGCTAACTATCCTCACCCTTCTCCACCTCGGCTAAATCAGCCAGGATAGCGGGACTAAGACTGGCCTGGACGAGCTCAGACTCGGTGTAAGATTTGGTAATCAAACCAAACTTTTCCAGCCTGCCCTCGAGCTCGCCCAAGCTATCGGAGGGGGACCGACCTATGGGCCCACTCGGCCACTCAAACGATGGGACACCTACCCTTGTACAGAAGAAGAACTGGGCTTGCCAGTCCGGATGCTTTGATTTGATTTTGGGCTTAAAATCCATACAAGGGCTGGCGTAGTACCACGACCCCAGTCTCTTGAATTGGAGACACATCAGCACTATGTTCAAGGTGAAGGACTCTCCTAGGTTGGACACCTCTACGGCTAAAGCACTAAGGTGCCTAAACGAATTTGGGGATAAATGACCTAGGGGAAGCTTGAACTTCGTAAGGAGTTCAACGAAAACATGAACCAGAGGGAGTCGGAGGCCGGAAACTAAACAGGCCTCATAGACGGTGCAAAATCCCTCCGGCGGGTGGTCCTCCCTATCACTGGGTCTGGTAACCCTGGTTTCGCAACAATCAGGGAGAGGAAAACGCTGGTAAAGGTATTCAATTTTGTCCTCCCCAATGGTGGACTGAAAATCCGCCACTGTAGGGTCAGCAAGAGCACCCTTCACGGCGGCGGGAGATTCCGGCAACTCACTCGATACACTACCCCCATCCCCGACATCTGGAAGAGGAGTAGACATTACTTACTTGTTCAAAAGGATGACACACTGGAATGATTACGAGAATGGAGGAAAAATCGCCGGGGATTGGCCGAAAATTGATGCGGATGCTTGGGAGAATTCTAGAGTTTGGAAGTCGCAAAGATGAAAAGTGATGGGAAGTTGAAGATGGTACTACTTTTGTTCAAAAGGTGCCGCTGTTTCGTCTCCCCGTAAAAGGGTGGGAAACCCAAAAGTCACAATGATTATAGTTCACGCGCTGGGCCCATGTGTCACACGCGCACCACTTTCACTCGAGCTCAGATCGTAACTCTTTACCACTTCAGCTCAGTCCCCGCAGCAGTCTTACTTCAGCTCGGCAGACACAGTTCCACTCAAAGAGTCACTTGCAAGCACCTCGTAAAAAACAGACAGGACCTCCTTCTTGCCTCGCTGTTTTTTTTGGGGGGGGGGGGCTCTGATGGAGTATGGCCCAACACCCTCGGCCCAGTCACCAAGCCCAGTCTATTCTAGGCCCAGAGGTAACTGGACCAGTGAATGATTTGGGCCTCCTTAGCTGTTCAATAGCTCGGCAAGGCTCCTCGGTCATATCCAACCCTGCTCTACTGCTGCTAGCCTAGCCTGTGGTAAAAACCTCGGTCCAGCAGAGGTATCGCCCACATCCGTGGCTGGTTGTAACTAACCCCTAGATTCCCGCCGGATATGCCTCCCACTACTTTGGGAAATAATAACTGCTACCCTATAACGGCCACAGATCCAGGGTCGTTACCCACGATCTTTGTAGATACCATATGTACCATTGTGAGTCGGTGGATTGTGAAGAGATGGGCCTGGCTAAGCCCATGATAAGGGATTGTTCATATAAATAGCTAGCTTATTTAGAAAGAAGATACGCTTTCTTGTACTCTTATTTTTACGCACACTGAGCAATAAAAAGCAAACACTCTTTACCTCCATGGACGTAGATCTACTCTAGTAGATTGAACCACGTTAAACCCTGTGTTCGTATTCTGTGTTTTCACCATTCTAACCTCTCTGCGTTTTAGGATCGATCAGTGACCGGTGGGCTTTGTCGATAAGTTGAAGAATCTCTTGGTAGCACGTGTCTTCATACACGTGTTTTTGTTCGAAATCACTATTCTTTAAACTATTAATCTCATGATGATATGTAATTAACCGCTGCATACACTACGAATTCTAAAAGATATTCACCTTCTTCATGATCGATTAATCTTAAGTACTGACATTTTCCTTCGATTATTCGGTACTATATTGTTGGCGTTTATTAAACATTTAGCCCCCTTTCTATCCTCTCTTCTTTAACCCCTCCCCTAGTAATGAGTTCCCCGGACTTACTATATTTAGAAAAGTGCGGTCGTTACATGCAGTGAGGTATAGGAGTGATCCATTCAGGGCTCTATATTCTGTGGGATTCACCGCTTTGCCATCAGGGTCGGAGTGAATTTTCCATGTTGGGTTCATTGTGTAACAGCCCAAGTTTTTAGAACCTCCTTGTAATAAGATAACAAAGGATTTCTGAGAGTTATATAAGAAAGTTTGGCATGAGTTCGATTGTGTTCAAAAATTTATGTGATCTTATGTGCTTTATATGATCTTATGTGTTTAAACATACGTGTACAAACTTACCTTAGTAGTTATGTGATGAATGGATGTATGAATGGTGATCATGGATGATTATCGGTTCAGTTAACCATTGTTTAGATTATTCAAGTTAAGTATTATAAAGTGACTAAGCTTGTCACTTGAAACTTATAGCTAAGATAGCCCCGGTTTGGTTAAAGGTGAAGTGCTCGGCACCTAGCGCGGAGCTCGCCTCGATTTAGCCGAGCAGTCCCAGCGAACAGAATAAGCTCGCACCACGCGGAGCGGAGTTAAGCGAGCTACCTAGTGTTCGGCAGTACCGAAGCCCAGAAGTAGTGCTCGGTGTTGTTGGAGTCTAGTGCTCGGCAAAGCCCAGTGCTCGGAAACACCAGTGTCCGGCGGTACCGGAGTGTAGTGTTTGGTACCACCAGTGCTCGGCAGAACCTAGAGTCCGGTGGAGTCCAGTGCTCGGCATATTCCAGAAGTCTATTTTTGGTAACCCTTAAACTTAAAAGATCGGTTCCTCCATGTTAAACCCAAGCAAGGATGACCAATAGGCATTCCGGCTTAGCATCCAAGTTAAATAATGTAGGAAAAATCAAGAGTCGGCCAATAAGGGCCTGTCCAGCATTAGACAATGCATGCTCCCTCGACTGCCGGAGCCACCGCCCAAACTGACCAACCCTGAGCATGCTTTTTCAGAAACTGTCATTTGGCTGTTCATTTGGCCGTTCCAAGAACCCTACGACACCATTTCCCCTATAAATACCCTCTTCATAACAATATCTCAAATTTCGCCACTTCAATCTCAGCTATAATCCGAGAGAGAAACACGAGAGAAAGAGAGGACATACAAGATCTAAGGATCGAGCCTAGAGTCACACATGATCCTTCCTCCAAGATTCAAGGTAATTATCTCCCTACTTACGTAGCATTTCCCCATCCATGCATGAGTCTAGGGTACATTTGAACTCTCAATTGAGTTAGGTTATTCTTCTTTGAATTTCTTGTTTCCTTTGAGTTTTGAGTTGTAAGTTCCAGTTTTCTTAAAAAGTTCCCAAGATCTTGTAGCATTGTTATAGAAAGAACAAACCGTTGGTAATCTAGATAAATAGGTTTTCTATACATTCTTCAATGTAGTACCGAGCACGGACAAAAGATAAGATTTAACACCATCGTTACCACTAGTGGGACGATGAATATACTTAGCAAACTCCCTGCTAAAATACTGAGGTTTCAACACTTAGAAACTCTGGCTAAAAGACAACCAGTGTTTTAGACCGCAGCGAGCTGCGGACTTAATAGGTCGCCGAAGCGACTGCGGAGCCAAGCTGCGAGGATAAGCTCGCTTCGGCCTAGCTAGGTCGCTAATAAACTTGATCAGAGCTTGGTCACCTTAATAAGTATAACTTAAGCGAGTCATAACTAGAGCTTTCCTAGAACCTAAGATAGACCCAAGGGTCAGTCCGCATGCATTTTAGCATACGAGTAAGTACCGGACTCATGCGAGAGTCCGGCATACATAGTAAGATGGCTTACGAAGGTTTTTCTTATTAAAGTTGTACCAAGGAGGAGCTCCCATAGCTCGGCAAGTGCCGAGGACCAGAGAAGCCGAAGACGCTTTCAAACTTAAAACCCTCGGCGACCAGTCGCCGAGGCGAGCTACTGTTATGTTATAAACTGTTCACTTAAAGTATACCATGCCATATTATTAAAGGTTTTATATTAATTGCCTACCTGTCGGCCTTGGGCCAAAGTATGAGATACGATCGGGCTCGGGCATGTGTTGCCCGAGTTGGTGCACTTCAGGTTGACTTTACCGCGAGGTAAGTGATCTAGGTTCTAGGAAAGTCGGCCAACCTCCCTAGATCGGGTTATTAACAGGGCAGGTATGGCAAGATAAAGGCTTCGCCCAGTTTTTAAAGTAAAGTTATTTTCAGACATAGGTCCTTTCTTAACCCCTATGATCCTTGTATTATGGCTATGGTTAAAAATATTTGGGCATGTGTCCACTGAGTGCTTCAAAGTACTCAGCCCTGCATACGTTTTCCCTGTGTGCAGGTTGAGCAGATCGCGCGTAGTCGAAGTGACAGAGTGGCTTGTTGAAGTTCGTAACCGAAGCTCTTGGTGGTGCACGTCTTCATACGTGCATCCGAAGTCTTTCAGCCTTGTCTAGTCCAGTCCCTTTTATTACCATTGATTTTGAAACTATGATGAACACTGTAAGGATTCAGTGATACATCGGATTCTTGGATGAATTATGTTTTATTTTGCTTATGATGTACGAACACCATTTCTCCTCCTTACTTAATTGTTTTGTTAAATATAACAAGTACTTGTCACTTTTTTGGCTTTCTCTATTCACTACAGCACTACATTACCTGCCTAGTCCGGCACCGAACACAAAAACTTAGTCTATTTTGTCTTCGTCCACCCCGCAGTCCGCTTACTCGATACAGCTCGTAGCGAGCTCTGGACTTGGCTACCGTAGCAGGTCTGAGGTCGTTACATATACGGACAGATCCCAACCGTCAATCTTTAATACAATTGAAATTCCTTGTTTTTTAAGAAGACAAATCTCAGCCGCAGAATATCTAAAGTCTCTATAATTTCAACGACCTAGATTAGAAGAGTCATACCCTATAAAATCCTCACAGGAAAATCATTTCACTATTCGTCCAAGTTCTTCAAACCCTAAGGAAACCAGTCGCCTTATCTCTCGTAAATCTTCAAAATTTCTACCAAAAATCCTTCCAATCTCTCGAAAATGGCACCCTAAACCAAACCCACCACCATTTTCGACTTCACCAAGAAGGACATCCCCAATATTAAAGATCAAATCCTAGTCGAACCCCACATAAACCTTGAAGCTTTTGATCGCGACAATGGCGTAATCGGTAAGGCCATACGTCAAGCAAACCTCAAAACCTTCCTATCATGTTCTCACGCAGAAATATACCCAATCCCCATTATCGAGTTCTTTGGGAACTTGAAAGAAGAAACCCTCACCACCTCAATATCCTACGGCAAAGATTCCAACAACCTTCACCATAAATACTCAAACACCCTAACCAATGCCCTTGGTCTTCGGTCTATTAGTCTAGATGTCGAGAAGGCCGGGAGTGCTAACGTTACTGTCAACCTAAGGAGATTTTCGGAGGATGCAAAGGAAGTATACATTCAGGGCAAATCTCAGACGAAGTGCCTGAAGAAGATTTTCAAGAAGTTGTATGATATCTCTACCAAAATCATCTTCAGTCATGTTGGAAGTCACATGTCAATTACAATGATGAAATTAAAGGATGAAATTTAAGGTGGATGAGCTTCGTGGAATCCACTATGATTGGGAAAAGTTTCTGGTGACCCAGTGGATTGAAGCAAGCAAGGAAGTGCAAAGGGTGAAAGGAGGACCATTCATCCTCTTTACAAGTTCTACAATCCGCTATGGAAATGATCGTTCGGATGCTATGCTGAAAATCGCGGAGAAAAGCGGAGTGATCTATAACAAATAATTCTGGTTTAAGCCTACCACAAGGACGCTATACAAGGAGAATGCAGATGAAGCGACTAGCGACTTTCTTATTATCGTTGCAATTGAAGACACATTCGATGCTGAAGAGCAGTTGGAGAAAGTAAAGAAAACTGCTACGCCAATTAAAACATCAAAGAAAAAGACTAGCAGAAAGTTTGAAGTATTTGAAGTGCCAACTATTGAAGAGAAGGAAGAGTAGATTGAAGATAATGAGACTCTTGTCTTAAGAGCGGAAAGGCAGAGGAGGTTGATGAGTGCGCTTAACATTGAGCCTCTCTCCTTTGTTAATGATTCAAGCGAATTGGAAATCGCTTCAAAGGGAAATGAAGCGGAGAAGGGAGAAAAAGAAAGTGAAAAAGAGTTTGTAGTGGAGCCGCAAGTTCAAGCGGAGGCATAGTCCGGTCCAGCAATAGTCGCTTCGCAAGAAGAAACCGCTCATGAGTAGTTCACTCACGAAGAAATCGCTTACGAACTAAGGAAGTCCCTTTCTGCTAAGAGCAAAGAAATTGTTGATGATTCGCTTGAGTTAGCAGATGATGAATTTCTCGCTTTCATGTAGAAGGGACAAAATCTATTGATGGATGAAGATGTTCCTGATAATGCAGTATTTCTAGAAGAGCTAAAATCGTTGGAGATCCCTTCCATTTCTACGTAAGGAGATAAAGAAGAACTCGTCGCTATGGCTGCCAAGATGACCTTAGCTGACATTGAACATTACTTTCAAAAGGTAGAACTTACTGAGGAAGAGAAGCATAATTTCTCTGAGCTTCTAGCATACACGTGGATGCAAGTGACATGGTCTTTCAGGCAAAAGATGCAATCGGACGAGAGTGATTAAAAATGGATGAATCAAAGGTTCTCTCAAACTTTAAGTTTCCTGGTTTTCATGTTCTCGTTCATGAAGGAGCAGTATGGCAGAAAATGGAAGAGCTCCTCGCTCCTGCTCATCCAAATATTTGCAGTTTAGTGCCCCTTCGTATGCCAAGTCTTCAAGAGTTGTTGTGTTTGGCTCAAGAAGCAAAGACTGCTCTGTTGAAGGGTGAAGAGCAGTTTAGGGACGTTACTTCAGAGAACACCGCATTGAAAGTAAAAATCAGTGAAGTGGAGAAGGCCGCAGAGCAGAAAAAAGCGAAATTTGAGAAATTTGTTGATGCCTTGAACGATCAACTGGTTCGAGCGATGGATGTGCAGAACTCGCTCACACAAGAGTTATTTAAGACCAACCAAGAGATCACTCTTCTGAAAACACTCTTGGAAGTTGGTGAAGAAAAGGAGTCGGTTTTGGAAGAGAAGAAGAAGCTGCTAGCGGAGAAGGAGAAGGCGCTAGCAGAGAAGGAGAGCTTGGTGCAGGAAAGAGAAGAACTAGTAGCGGAGATTGATCGCTTGAACGCAAAGCTTGAAATTGAAGTCTCTCCTGCTGTGGATGAAATCGCTCCAATTGGCCATGATGAAGGAGCTTCCAATGATCAAATCGAAGAGGTAATCGAGCGGACTGCCCAGCTTACTCCACACATCAAGGCGATTATCAATAATATCCTTATTGAGCAAGTTCCCCAGTTTGCTCATTCTGTGGTAGGGACATTCCTTTCAAAGGTGGAGAAAGCGGTCAAGGAGATAGTCAAGGACGCTCGTTCTTTGCGGTCAGCTGGGGCTACTCAGCTGGCGAGCGGACCTGTCAGCAAGGGGGAAGGACAAAAAAAGTTGCTCGGGGTTGCTCATGCCAAGGGAATTTCTTTCAAAGAACCAGCGCCTACCTCTTCAAAGCATCCCCTGCCAAAGCAAGCTATTATATGTGCTGACAAATCCACTCCTGCTCTGGATCAAATTGTTACTTCCGCTCCCACTCAGATGATCATTTTCGCTCTCGCTCCCTTTGTAGAAACGATTGTTGAAAAGCAGAAAGCTGACAAGAGCCCAGAAGATTCTTCAACTAAGAAAGCAGAAACCTCTATTCCAGCGAAGAAATCAAGAGGAGAACGAGCTGAGAAGAGAGGGAAAATCAAAGAGACCTTTCAAGCAAGGGTCGTAGTCCTCTTCAAGGAAGCCGGCATCCTATTTGTGCCACGAAGCCAAGAAGAGCGGAACGCGCTGAATCTAAATGCTCATGATTTGAGTGCTACCTACATGATCAAGGAGACTGAGACATACGAGAGGGATGCAAAGACATGAAGGCTAATCTGTGATGTCTTACAAGAGATCAGGCCTAAGCTGAAAAGTGAAGAGAATATTGTCGCCTTTCCTATAACCAAATAGAATATTTTTTCCAGGAGGACAGTGGACATCAAGAAATTCCTCGAGGACAATCAGGCGAGAAGCGTAACTGATTATGTGCCTACAAGATGCCTCGATGAATGGCTAAAAGCTGAAGTACGCTTCATTAAGATGCACCATTTCTGGCATGTGTTTAGAACTGCAAGTCCCCAACACGCCTTTGTTGACTTCATGAATAAATACCACAAGAAGTTGTGGTCCATTATTCTTGTTCGAACTGGATATGATCTGATGGTTGTCCCCGACAAATGGGTACTAGAGATTCCAAATGTCGCTGGAGGAAGATTTGCTCAATAGAGAAATGATAGAGAGGGAATGGCTTTGGGTAACGAAGGAGCTAAAACTCATAGAATCTACCGAGCTGACCCAAGTGCAGATCAATGTATACTCTGCCTATGGGCTTGTGCCGACTGGGAGAGTTTAGTTTATTCTCTCTATCTTTTTCGCTTTGTTTTGTCATGAAGTGCATTTTGTAATCGCTTGTTGTAATAGCCCGAGTTTTAGAATCCTTCTTGTAACAGTTAGCAAAGGTTTCATGAGAAGTTAAATAAGAAAGTTACGAGTTGAGTTCGGCTATGTTCAAGGAATTGTGTGATCTTGTACGTGCTTTCATGTGCTCTTACGTGCTTTTATGTGCCCTTGGTGTGCTTTATGTGATTCATGGTGCTTTATGTGACCTTATGTGCCCTAACATACGTGTACTAACTTACCTTGTTGTTTATGTGAATGAATGGTTGAATGAAACGTGATTTTTTTTATGTTGTGGATCCTGGATTTATCCTTGAGTAATATTGTTTAAGATGTGTGACTGAGCTTGTCACTCGAAAGTTATAGCTAAGGAAGCCCCGGTTTGGCTTAAAGCGAAGTGTGCAGCACCTCGCTCAGTAGTCCGTAGCTCGCTTCGGCGTAGCCGAAGAGAGTAAGCTCGCACCACGCAAGACGAGGTTAAGAGAGCTATTTAGTAGTGCTCGGTATTGCCGGAGTCTAGTGCTCGGCAAGGCTTAGTGTTCGGCAGAACCGAAGTATGTTACTCGGTATCACCAGTGCTCGATAGTATCTAGAGTTCGGTAAAGACCTAATGTTCGGCAAGTTCCGAAGTCACACTTGTAATATCTGAATTTTATAAATCAGCTTCCTCCCGTTAAATCAAAGCAACGTTGATGGACATTTCTGCTTAAGTACTCGAGTTCATTAATCTAGGGAAATCCAAGAGTCAGCCAATAAGAGTCCACCCAGCTTGAGCCAATGCATGCTTCCTCGACTGCCGGAGCCACCGCCCAAACTGACCAACCATGAGCCTACCTTTTCAGAAATTGTCTCCACCACTAAAAATCCAGCAGTATCAATCATTTTGCCGGCCCAGGACCCCAAGCGACACCACCTCCATTATAAATACCCTCCCCATAACAGTTTAACAAATTTCACCATTTGAATCCTTAGCTATATCTTGAGAGAAACACGAGAGCAGCGAGGAAAAGAATATTTCAAGGAATCCCGAAATCAGGCTTCGAGTCACTCTCGGTTGTTCCACTGTGTTCAAAGTAATTCCTTCATGACTTTCGTAAGCATTCTCCGCATACGTGCACACATCTAGAGTTTCTTTGAGTCTCCGAGTTACGTTAGGATTTTCCCCTTTGAGTTTCTTGTTTCCTTTGAGAAGAGTCATAAAACAAGCTTTCAAACTCCCAAGTCTTGACGCATTATCCTTTAAAAGGATAAATGTTGGTAAATTAGGAAAAAGGGTTCTCCTGTCTTCCTCAATGTAGTGCCGAGCACGGAACTAAAATAGAGTTCACCACCACCGATAACCGTAGTAGCCAGGTTTCAAAACTCAAACGGATTAACTAGTGTTTTAGATCGGAGCGAGCTGCTGAGTCATAGGTCGCCGAAGCGACTACGAGTTAACTGCAAAGTTAAGTTCGCTTCGGCCTAGCTAGGTCGTTATTAAACTTGATCAGAGTATTCTCAGAACACTCTGGTCACCTTTATAAGGATAACTTAAGTGAGTAATAGCCAGAGCTTTTCTAGAACCTAAAATTGACCCAAGGGTCAGTTCGCATACATTCCAGTATACGAGTAGACGCCGAACTCAAGCAAGAGTCCGGCATGCTTAGCA